>CAUYTI010117305.1:0-20101 GCA_963575145.1 Galago senegalensis
TCCCCCTGGGTAGAGTGCTATGGCATTACAGCTCACAGCAACCTCCAACTCCTGGGCTCTAGCGAGTCTCCTGCCTCCGCCTCCCAAGTAGCTGGGACCACAGGCGCCCGCCACAATGCCCGGCTATTTTTTGGTTGCAGCGTTATTGTTGTTTGGCGGGCCCGGGCTGGGGATTGGAACCCGCCACCTTAGGTGTACTTGGCTGGCGCCTTAGCCAGTTGAGCTATAGGTGCCGAGCCATAGCATTGTATTATTAAAGATAATTTTAGAGTTAGGGCACAGTGCCTTGTGCCTGAAATTCTAGCACTCTGGGAGGCTGCGGTGAGAAGTTCAAGACCAACCTGAGCAAGAGTGAGACCCTGTCTCTAAAAATAACAGGGCATTATGGTAAGCACCTGTAGTCCCAGCTACTTGAGAGGCTGAGGCAAGAGAATAGCTTGAGCCCAAGAGTGTGAAGTTGCTATGAGCTATGCCACCACAGCGCTCTACCAAGTATGATAAAAGGGAGGCTCTGTCTCAAAAAAAAAAAAAAAAAAAAAGGATTAGTTACTATTCTTGTTTAATCAGTAACCCTGGGTAGGGACTGTTCACTTTTAACACATGTGGAAGCTGAGCTCATGAATTGAAGTGCCTTGCCCAAGTTTACAAAATTAATACACTCATGTAATTGGTATTTAATTCCCAATTTGGAATTAAATTTGACTCCAAAGCATATAATTTGGAACTGCCTGTTTTAGTTAGCTATTTGTATAGATTTATGGATTTCTTGGGAGACTAGGTCCTTTTTTAAAAATCCATCAAACATGATACCAAGTACCCATTTATGCTAGCTTCTACAGTAGGTTCCGTGAACACAGAGCTGAATCAGACCTGATACTTTATTCTTGGAATGCAGTAAGTCCCCATATAATGAACATCTGACTGATTTGCACTTACAAACAGAGGCTATTACAGGTAATAGGGAAATGTACCTGTTCCAACTTACATACAAATTCAACTTGAGAACAAACCTATAGAACATATCTTGTTCATAATCAGGAGACTGCCTGTACTCTCAGACCCATAGGCTCATGGAAGCAGGCATACAAAAGGATGAAACCGTGGAAGTTCATAGGATTGAAATCTTTAGGATGGGGAAGAATTGGGGGAGATTTCTTAGAGAATGTATTATCTAAATTGGCTGAGAATTAAATAATTCATGGAAACTAGCTAGGCAGAAGGAAAAAACACATTTGAGAAACTGCATGCAGCACTGTTTGTTGAGAGCATTGGGAATATGACAAGGGGACAAGGAGCTGAATCAGGAAGACACTTGTGAGCTTGGGAACGTGTTTTATTCTGAAGTCCGTGAAAGATTTTAAGAGGAGTGGCATGGTTTTACTTGAGTCTTAAAAAACAATAAGGATGGAGAATGGATTGGGGGAGAGTGGTATGGAGGAAAAAGAAATTGAAAAAAGTAGGAGCTAGCAAGATATACCTGTAAGGAAACTTGAAATAAACCAGATGGGAGACAACAGTGGTGAAGACTAGGAGAGTAGAGATAGAAACTGCAGTCAGGAGAGTTTGTTTGCTTTAATTTTCATAAAATGAACACAGAAATATATAAAGTAGTACAAGGAACTCACGTGGCAGCTTCACTATCATTTAGTGGCTAATCCTGTTTTACCCAGGTCCTCTTCTTCTATTTTACCATGTACTTTGAAGCAAATCTTAGATATCATATTTTGTTTGTTAATATTCCAGTGTGTATCTTTAAAGGTTTTCTCTGATCTGTAGATTTCTCCTCTATCTTTCTTTTTCTCTAAAGAGATAGGGTGCTTTGTCTGTCTTAAATTTACCAATGCCCAGATTTTTCTGATTGCTTCCTTGTGACATACCTGAATGTGTTCCTTGGAACTTTGTAGTTCTTTTATTTTAGTTGATAGATCTAGGGACTTAACTTTAAGCCTTTAGATGTAATTTTTTTTGGCAAGACTACTTCACAGGGGTATTGAATTCTTTTTTTTTTTTTTTTTTTGCAGTTTTTGGTCGGGGCTGGGTTTGAACCTGCTACCTCCAGCTTATGGGGCCTGCGTCCTACTCCTTTGAGCCACATGCGCTGCCCCAGGGGCATTAAATTCTGAAGAAGATATATACTACTCTGTTCTCTGTTCTAGTAATGTTAGCTGCAGTTGATGATCAATGTCTAAGATCTATTATTTCATACTAATATTCTAATTCCAGTATTTTTTGTTCACTTACTAACTTTACAGAATGCTTCTGTAAAGACATTTTTCCACAGCTGTTTATTACCCTGTGGTATATAATTCATCTAGGAAAGAGAGGAGAAACACTTGAATTTCCTTTTATTTAATGATTTTCGTGGGTTTTTTTTTTTGTTGTTGTTGTTGTTGTTGTTGCAGTTTTTGGCCCGGGCTGGGTTTGAACCCACCACCTCCAGCATAGGGGGCCGTAGCCCTACTCCTTTGAGCCACAGGCACCGCCCTATTTAATGATTTTCAAAATGATGTAATGGCTTGCTAGAATCCTTCAGTCGTGACAGATTAATTATTTTAGTATCATTAACTAATGGATTTAAGTATTTATGTTTCAGTTAATTACAATTTTTTTTAAGGATATTCAAATTGTCTTACTTTGGTTATATCCTGTCAGGGTAGCTGCTTTAGGAGCTTTTGAGGATATTTGAGAAGATGGCAGATTCATGACAGGTTGAATTTGGGTGAAGTTGAAGAGGAGAAAGGAGTTAAGGAAAGAGTCTCAGGTTTTTGACTTGGGTGGTTGATTCATTCACTGAGCAGGAAACCCAGAAAGAGGAATAGATTTTGGCTCGGCACTGTAGCTCAAGCAGCTAAGGCGCCAGCCACATACACCAGAGCTGGAAGGTTCTAATCCAGCCCCGGCCTGCCAAACAACAATGACAACTGCAACCAAAAACTAGCTGGGCATTGTGGCAGGCGCCTGTAGTCCCAGCTACTTGGGGGTCTGAAGCAAGAGAATTGCTTAAGCTCAGGAATTGGAGGTTGCTGTGGGCTGTGACGCCACGGCACTCTACCCAGGGTGACAGCTTGAGGTTCTGTCTCAAAAAAAAAAAAGAAAAGAAAAGAAAATGGGGAATAGATTTTAAAGGCAGGAAATGTCTAGACATGTCTGAAGTGCTTAAGATGGATGTATCTAGGTGGAGATGCCCAGGAGGCAGTTGGACATCAGAATGTGAGGTTCAGGCAAGTAGTCTGTGACTCCAGGAACCAGGATAAGCCTCAGCTGCTTTGTGTAGTTTACTCATTGCAACAGAGTACATTATGTCTTGTTTGATAAACATCAATCCTTTTGCCAGTAAGGGGCAGGTTCTACCCTAAAAAAGACTACTGAGCCCCCAGTGCCTTCTCTTTTCCTTGTGCTTACTTATCCTTAGAGAGTCAGGTTCAATTTCTAATGGTGTAGGAAAAGATAGAGTTGGTGGTGTAGGTAGGATTGCCACTTGCAAGTTGGTTTTCAGATTTATTACACCCAATCCCTCAATTAGAGGAGAGCTCTATGTATGGGTAGGGTTTACTGGAGTTGAGATTGGGGCCGGGAGAACTGGTTTTGGCTTTGTAGGAATAGCCTAGGGCAGTCTTTTTGTGAATATTTGTGTTCCTGAAGGATTTTCTTTCCCTTTCCTATATTACTGCTCTCTGAAGCAACTCCTGTCCTTTCTTTTCTTCTTTCAGTCAATAAATGTTCATTTGAATACCTGGTTTGTGTCAAGCACTGGGAATACAATGGTCAGCAAAAATATGGGGCACAGTCCCTTCTCTCTTACAAAGCTTGGAATGTAATGGGAGACAAATATGTTGTATTATGTTAATCAAAAGATCACCAGCAATATGGGAATCCACACTAATATAGGAACCCAGAAAATGCGACGTATCAGTCAAGAATCTTTGATTAGCAGTGCTAGCCCTTCATTGTTGGAAGATTTAGTGTCAGGTAGGTTTATAAATAAGAAGATGTATATATGAATAATACAGGGCCTTACGTAAAGGAAACTCTGAAGTAGAGTTGGTCTAGGGGAAAAAACCTGTGAGGTAAGATCAAAGAGTTAGAAAATGTGAAAATGAAGTAAAATATGAAAGCACCAGTAACATGTTTAATAAAAAAACTGTACCCTACCCACACAACATATACATCAAGAGCCTTCTGGGATTCCGAAAACTCAACTCTGGGATATATAGTGAGATAGATAAGGAAGATAGAACTATAAAATAAAAATACTATGTGATATACAGTGTCATGGTGTATTTTAGATATACAGGTAGCACAGAGAGGGAGGTGTGATTTGACTTTATCTGATTTAAGGGATGAGAGAACGAATTCTTAGAATATTTTGCAGAGGAGGTAATTTTTAAATTAGGTCCAGAAAGATGAGTAAGTGGGAGTGGAAGCTATAAGGAAGTAATAAGAGTTATTCCAGGTGGATGGAATAACTTAGCATGTTTGCCCTACAAGTGGGTCAGTTTGGCTGGAGTGATGGGTACTTATAGAGAAGGGGAATAATAAGAAATCAAGCCAGAGAAGTCAGCAGGAGCTGGATCACAGAGGGCCTTTGGAGTGTGGACCTTTATACTGTGGGTGCCTGGGAACCATTGATCAGTGACATCATGGGTGCCTGGGAACCAGATTCAGTGACATCATGCCACACTCATTGGAGGCATTTTATCTTGCAGGACTTTTCTCATAGTTCTCACAGAAAACTGAGTTCCTTGTGGGCAAAAACCTTTTCCTGTGTCATCTGACTATCTTAAGGTCAGGTAGATGGATGGATTAAACTACCTGAGAAGTCAGGGCTGAGGCCAGAGTTTGCCTGGAAACTACTGGGCCTCAAGTGGTCATCCCTTTTAGGAGCACCAAAGGAGAATGTCCATTCATCCTGCCCTTAAGTTTGAGACTTGCTTTTTACTACTTTGATCTTTTTTACTTCAGCTGCACATGTTGCTTAACTGTGGTTTGAGCTGTTGCTGTATTCAGAGCTACTGTATTTTTGTAAATCTTTGGGCCAGTCTGGGACTCAATTGTCAAGAAGGTAAACAGCAGGGGTGCCAGATGGGATGAATAACTCCCAACTTGTTTAGACCTCTCAAGAGAATCAGTAGTTGACTGCATTTATGTTTGTGTTCTATGTATATCTGATTCCTTTCATTTTATTCAAAAGGGACTGATTTGGTTCGGTGTCCATAGCTCACTGGTTACAGTGCTGGCCACGTGCACCGAGGGTGGTGGGTTCAAACCTAGCCTGGGCCTGCTACAACAACTCCAAGTGCAACAACAACAAAAATAGCTAGGCGTTGTGGCAGGCACCTGTAGTCCCAGCTACTTGGGCAGCTGAGGCAAGAGAATCACTTAAGCTCAAGAGTTTGAGGTTGCTGTGAGCTGTAACATCATGGTACTCTACTGAGAAGAGACTCTGTCTCAAAAAAAAAAGAGGTGGGGGGACTGATTAATTCTGTTCTTGATTTGAGTAGTTTAAAAATTCATGCACAAAATCTTGACTGGTTGTGCTGTTTTTTTTTTGTTTTTTTTTTTTTTTGAGTGGAGGTTTTGCTCTGTCACCCTGGCTAGAGTGCATAGCTAGCTCACTGCAGTTGCAAACTCCTAGGCTCAAGCAATCCTCTTGCCTCAGCCTCCAGAGTTCTTGGATTACAGGCAAGAGCTACCCCACTGCTCAGCTGTGAGGTGTTTTTAAATGGAGGAAATGCTGCTTTTTCCAAGTTCTTCAGTTCGTAGCTGGGAAACTTATATAATTATTAAATATCTACACATATTTAAATTTTGTGATTGTTTAAAAAGTATCTTTTTATGGTTGATTTGCTCAAGTGAGGATCCAAACAAGGTGTATAGATTGGGTTGTTACACATAGGGCTTGTCTTTTTTTTTTTTTTTTTTTGAGACAGAATCTCACTACATTGCCCTTGGTAGAGTGCTGTGGTGTCACAGCTCACAGCAACCTCAAACTCCTGAGCTTAAGCGATTCTCTTGCCTCAGCCTCCCAAGTAGCTGAAACTACAGGCGCCCGCCACAACCCCCAGCTATTTTTTGGTTGCAGTTGTCATTGTTTAGCAGGCCCGGGCCAGGTTTGAACCAGCCAGGGTGTATGTGGCCAACACCCTAACTACTGAGCTATAGGTGCCGACCCTATTGGGCTAGTCTTAAAGCACGTCCTGTAGTCTTTCTTTTTTCTTTTTTTTTTTTTACAATTTTTTTTCTTTTTGGCCTGGGCTGGGCTTGAACCTGCCACCCTCAGCATATGGGGCTAGCACCCTACTCCTTGAGCCACAGGTACCGCCCTGTACAATATTTTTGAGACCAAGTCTTACTCTGTTGCCCATGCTGGGGCATCAGCCTAGCCTACAGCAACCTCAGATGTTTGGATTCAAAACAAACCCACCACCTCCTGCCAGCGCCCCACTCCTTTGAACCACAGGCACCGTCCTGAATTCTCCTTTCTAACTACAGGAATAGAAGGCATACGTAGAAATCATCTTTATCATCTCTAAGTATGGTTTTTGAGGTTCCTCTTCTCTTTCTGCTTGCAGAAGGTTTGCTTGTTAGTATTAGACTTCATTTGACTGTGATTTCATTATTTCTGTTTAATTGAATTAAACTCTTTCTCTTGCCATAGGGAATATCTGTCTCAAGGATCTGACAAATGAGAACCAGAGTCCTTGGGCCTTGTTTTTTGTTTAATCTTTGCCAATGTTAAAACGGAATTTAAAACATTTTTTGCATGTTTCTGATTTTCTAAAATGGATAGAGGTCCCTTTCTTTGAGAGTGGTCCCATGGCTTTCACTTTGAATTAGACTTGTACTGAAAACTTTTAGAAACAAAGCTGAAATGATTCTAGTGGCTACTAGAATTGCTATCTTTTGTTTTACATTGAAGAACTAAACTTGTATTAATTTTTGTTTATTTCTTTTGAGACAGAGTCTTTCTCTGTTACTCAGACTACAGTGTAGTAGCTCATTGCAACCCCAAACTCCTGAGCTCAAGTGATCCTTCCACCTCAGCCTCCCAAGTAGCTGGGACTACAGGTGTATACCACCACCACACCCAGCTAATTTTTAGATTTTTTTTGTAGAGATGGGGGGTTTTCCTATGTTGCTAAGAACATATGGTGCTGCCCCTCTGCTTCAGTCTTGATATTAGGATAGACTAATAGCTTGTTATTTCATCTTTTTGTCCAAAGGGTGGCGCAATAAAATAGAGACTTACTGTGCCTCTGTTGCATATAGGTCCTGAGTTCTGATAAACCTATTTCCTTCAGGGAGGCAGAGAACTGCTCTTTGAATAAGTGCTTCCAGTTGAATAGCTTTTTGTAGACAGACTTTCCCCTTCAGTTTATTTTCCCTCATTCTATTTGTAGTCACTTTACTAAAATTATTTAAAAGCTACATTAAGTTCCATAGGGACTAAGAAAAAAATCTTTGTTAATCTTTTATGTGATAGAGGTGGGAACGGGAAAGCTGGTCAATATATTTATGTTGTGGTAAGGTGTGTGATAGCACTGGCAGAACATTTATTTTTAGACAGATTATAGCCTTTTCTCCTCCTCTAGATCATTGGTCACTTTATGTTTAGGGCCTGCTTTGTAAGATGACCCTAAGGCTCTGTACTGGTTAGAAAATCCTTTTGGCAATAGTGGTAGCAATATTTACCATTCAATTATATGGTTGCCAAATGACAGATTCTATCCGACTCCAAGAAGGGGCTCCTTTTCCCTGGAATACTGCTGTAAAGTGTGCCTGGCCTTTAAGTTATTTCCAAAGATAAATTAGAGAAGGGGGAGAGTTCGTAGAATGAAACACTTTGCACAGTCAAAAAGCATTTATGCTCAGAAATTAGTCTATTTGGGCCATTCTACCTTCTCAGTAGAACTTGCTGTTTCATTTTGTCCTGATATCTCAATGGATAGCTGAATGTTTGACATCACGTGTCATTAGCATATAGCTCAGATTTGCTGGCCTCTGCAGCTTCGCAGCAAGTTGTGTGTATGTGTACTCCAGTGTTGCACTCTGCTGCATGCTGCTGGTATGGCTCATGAATTAGGGAGGCCAGAGCATGACGATTGCTTAAGATCTTAGGAGTTTCAAAGGAACGGAGCAAGAAGCTTACTTTAAAGATGTACATTTTTGGCTGGGGGTGGGGGATGAAATTTCTAACCTTTGCTTTCTAAAAGTATTCTGCAGACCTGGATTCCTTTCTCCATATTCTTTCAAACTAGTATGTAAAACCGGAGTACGGAAAGGAAGTACTAGAGTTAAAGTGAGCCCTGCAAACCTAGCTTCACATTTTAATTTCCTCAGAAGAATTTGCCATGTCATTGTTTATTATAATGACAAAATGCAGGGAATCCCACTCCTCCCCCTCCCAAAAATACCACATGGAACTTTTGTTTTTTTCTTGAACCAAAGGTTTTAGCTCTAAATTTCTAAGTATAGAAGAATATAGTATAGAATAGCTCTTGGGAAAAAAAAGAAAAAAGAAATACCTTACAACTAGAACCCTTCTAAATTAAATCCTCTCTGCCTTTTAATTTTAGGATCTCAGTTTTAAGAGTTTCTCATTAAATGGTTCCCATAATAGTTTTAAGAGAGACATGCTAGGCATTATTGTTAACTAAAGAAAATAAGTCTATCAGTTCCACTTAGATAACCTTTGGTAATAAACGAACTCCATACACATTGTGACCTTAGCGCCTGAACTTTGTAATCACATGACCAGCTTGTAAACTGACCTGTGAGGATTGTCGTAGTCGGGCTTAGAGAGAGAAATTGACCAAGTGTCGGAAGGGTGGTCATCAAGCTAGACTTGTCCTGTAACCTCTGTTTCTTCATGGCTGCAATAGAACTTTTCAACAGACTCCGAGAAGCATGAAATGGAGACATGGGAAGGTAAGGAAGCTGTTTAAATTTGGGCCCCAAATCTAAGGTTTAGAAATTTTCTTTGAAGGTTTAGAGCAAATAGTAGCCTTCAGGGAGAAAGGAGGCAGTCCACAATCAACTGTTTTTTTTGTGTCTTGTTAAAATTCAGCCAACAAGTTTTCGGGTACATAGCAGCTGCTTTTAAATGTTTTGGAATAGATTAAAGTATCAAAAGGAGAACTGTGGTAAACTGATTGTTGTGGTTGATGTTTTTAATAGAGCAGAAAAAGGGAGAGTGAATTTAAATTTTATAGTGACTTGAAAAAAATTTTAACTTCATGTTATATTCCAGTACAGAAGTAAAGTTCCCATTTTAAGAAATTGTTCTGCTTACCTCTTAACATAAGTTGTTTATATTTTAAATTCCTTAATCCAGTTCACTATCTGCCAAAGCTTTATTTACTACTGTTAATTATAGGTAGAATTGGGGTCATGAGGCCACTGATAAGGCAACCTCATCCTCGTTGGGGGAACTTACATTCTTTTTACAGTTTGGGATATAAGACTAAGCCATTGCTAATTTCTTTTTAAGTGGTTTATTTTTCAAATTTGTAAATTTTCTGTATGTGTATATGTAATTAATAGTGACTAGTTATACCTCATTTATTTGGGATAGGCTCCTACTTATGTGAGAAATCTCAACATCCCACTGCTTTATTATTTAGGCCAAGAAAGACTATACAGCTAAAGAAACAGATAAAAGGTGAATCTCAGCATTAAAGATTTGTCATATTTATAAAGTACAGAGTCTAAAAGTTTGATTTGTTATAGGCAAACACTGCTGAGCTGCTGCCAGAAGAGTTTGTAACTCTTTGAAACAGTTGATAAATTTCTAAGAAAGGCTTTAACCCCGTGAAATAGCTAGTCCTGGGTAAGCTTCCTAACCCCTTGCAGCATGGCTAACATCTGCCGGGGGCAGCTTTGCGGTTTCGTTCTCACTCTGGGGATATACCAGGAAAGTGGGACCCCTCTCATAATAGCATTCTTTTTTATAATAACACTAGTTTTCTTACTCCCTTGTATGTCAGAATTACCTCACTGGTTTTTATTGTGAGTTAATAGAAACGAAAGAAGTTGTAGAAAATAGCAATTGCGTATAAGATCTGTTATTTTTATTTTGAACAGTGTCATTTCCTTGTCCCCGTATGCATAGAAATTCTTGGTTAAAGTATTCCGGATATACTAGCTTTTCCAGAAAGGAGTAGTTTAAGAGGTAATATTTGCTTTGGGTCCATTGGACAAGAGTTTAAGGGCAGCCCAGGGTACTGGAGCAGTAGTTACATGAATTTGAAAAGGGTGAATCTGGAGGATTTAGGTTTTCTTCAGGTATTTTTTTCAAACAGCTTGAATCTTTTAGTGATATGTAGTCCACTAGCTCTGAATGAAGAAAAAGGATTGCACAGAAAGTTCTCCTCCAGTTCATATTTAATTCAGTATTGAAACTTTTAATTTTTCTTAGCCATTCACAGTAACTTACGATACCAAAACAAGAATTTTCCTAAAACAAGGAAGTCAATTTTAAATTTTTCACTTGAATTCTTCATGTAAAACTCTTGTAAAGCAAAATGAATTATCCCAGTTGAAGGACATCTTTGGAAGCTTAAAAGGCAAAATCAACTACTTACAAAAGAGGTCAGTGAAAATGCTACTGTAAAAAAAGCTTTGCCTGGTTTTAGATATTGGGCCCTTGTCCATTTAAATTAACCTTTGTCACAGCTGGGCATACAAATGTTTTGTTTTAGTTCACTGAGGGTTAACTCTATTCAAGCTTTCACTGTGGCAGGCCTGATCTGTGGAGTCATACAATCTGGTCTTTCAGCCCTGCCAGTCGCTAGGCAGGAAGTCTTATTTCTTAAGCTATCTTTCAGAATGGGGGGTTGGGATCTGGAGAAAGGTGGGGGAAGGGCCTTGGAGCATCTGTAAGGATCAATAACAGAGAGAGCACGCTGCAAGAGAGGCCATTGTGCACACTTCAAGATAGATGCAGCCCTTATGCACGGCCCCTGCCTGGCAGGACAGACACCTAAAACCAAAACAATGCCACTGAATGAATTCTCTCTGGGAAATTAGATTTTTGCTTAAAGGAAAAAAAAATATTTGAGTGCCTTTTCAATGTTTTGGGAATATTCTCATTCTTTAACATGGAAAGATTAAGCAAACCCCACTAGAAATAACTCCAAATTGATTTTTAAATGCCTTTTGTCCTCATGCTAATACTGTATTGAATTGGAGAGAGTGATCATTTTGGTCTTGGTCACATGCATGGAAGCATTGAGTAATCTTTTTTTCTTCTCTCTCTCTCTCTCTACCCTTCTACCCCCTCTTCCTCCTCTCTCCCTCCCTTTCTTTTCTCCACCCCTCCCTCTCCTCCCCATTTCCCCCCTCCCTTCCTCCTTTTCTCTCTTTTTTTCTTTTTTATTCTAACATTTGCTTTATCCTGTTGGTTTCTGAGGTATCATTATGGAATGAAATAAAACCAAGATTTGGTTGGGATTTGAGTAACACATGTTTAAAATCCCTGTCCTAACAGCTGGTATTGGCTCTTGAAACTTAAACTGAACTAAACAGATGCTCTTAGTGTATTATTTTGAGATCATTTAAAGCAGACTTGTAGTCAAGCAATCTATAAAAATCATAGATCTTATTTTAAAATGCACTGAAGTTGTAATATGTCACATCTTAATGCATATTATATGGATGTTAGAAAAAAATACTTGAGCTTGGGAGAGTGAGCAGTTCCAATGAAACTGTGATTTTAAAAGCATTACCAAATTTGCTGTTCTTTAGCTCCTATCCAGATTGTCATTTTTCGCTTTTCCAAATCCCAACTGTAACATTCCTGTTTTACTGTATCCTTTCCCAGAGGACTAATGCAGTAATTCAGTAGGTACTTGTATGATGTGAATTCTTTATGGCAGTTGGATGGAGTGATGGAGCCCTTCCACCTCTCTTCCCCCAAACCTCCAAAGTACTGATGACAACTGATGGTAACAGCTGAGAAAAACGGAATCATAAACAGCCTGTAATATTCTTCTAATTTGAAATCTTTCAGGAATAAATGCATAAACCAACTGGGGGTCCATACTGTGATTTATAGTCATACAAATGAAATAAAGAGGGGGATGGGGAAGACCTGCATTTGAAATTATCTGAAAGTTTATTTTAGGCTTCTTGAGTTGAGACCGGCCGTATTCTACACAATTTTGAGGCTAGGGAGAAAACTTGGACACTTCACAGATCGTCTGGATATTTTTAAACCCATTTCTAACCCATACATTTTTTCTGGGGAAAAATGATGCATAAAAGGAAAATCTGGCTTAATTACCACACCACAAACAGTGCCTTTTTGATACTATTATTTTTGCCTCTCTGATACATAATAATTTCAGATTATCATTTAAACCAAAAGATCAGTTCTTTTAATGGGTTATTTTCCTGAGACATATAAATATTATTCACAAACCCTGAAAGTTTAGTTACCATTTACATTGTATTAAAATGGGGTATGAAACCTACCATGACCCTTTTGAACAATGTGGTCTTTAAAGTGTATTAGGGGGAGGGCCTAGTGAAGGAAAAGCCATAAAAGTCTTCAGGGTTCAAGATGAGGTTGGGATTTTAGCCTATTGCTTTTGTCATTTTCACACACAAACATCACTGCAATCATGTTTGATTTAGCATCCTTAATACAATGAGGTGGGAGAACAAAAGGATATCAGAGGCACAAGTATGGAAACCAGGGTCTCCCCTCCCACCACCAATTTTTTCAAATCATTCTTCTTCTTTTTTTTTCTATTTCCGTGTTACTGGGTTCTTTTTAAGCCAAGGGATTAATCTGTTTGCAAGAATCTTCTTTTTGCGTGCCTCACTAGTTTGCTTGGGCAGGTAAAAAATGAGCCACATCTCAAGTATTTTTTTTGCCAAGTACAAAGTGGTTTCCCAAAAACTTAGTAAAATTACCATAAATATTGCTGTGATAGTCCTAGAAGAAGAAACAACAAAACACACACACACAGGAAAAATGCATCTATCCCATTTCAAAGTTGAGAGTTTAGGGGTACTTGCCATGCACAGCTGTTTTACATATTTTGAAAAGCCTGATAGATGCAAAGGTCATTGCTAACTCCTCCAGGGTCTTGATGCTCACACTGTGATCCAAGGACCTTGCATTAAATTAGGATGAGAAGCATAGAAGTCAGGAGTCAACTGGCTGGTGGCTGATAGATTGTCAGTGGGGCCAATCAGAATTCCTGTAGGATTTTTAAACCTTTAAAGCAACACACACACACACACACACACACACACACACACACACACACCCACCCACCCCTGCTGCTGCTGCTTCTGTTGCTTCTGAACAGATACTCCCTTGGTCTGTATAGTAAGGAATTCTCCCCTGCTGCCCACATGGCTCATTAGAACTTAGCTGCATCTATTACTTTGCTGCAGGCTTCCTAGTGTAGAGGAAGGAACCGTATCAACCTGATTCTGTCACTTGGCCAACTCACTTGACTTCTATGAGCCTTAATTTTTTCATATTTACAACCCAGGATGGTAATACTATCTATCTCGTAGGATTGCTGTGAGGATTAAATAAGAGAACCTCTGTCAGAATACCCAGGGCATGCCTAACATGGCTTGAAATTGAGATAAGTTTCAAAAAGTAGCGAGTTTAGGGAGGAGAAAATTCTTAGGTGAGCCTGTGATTGGTGCTTAGGTGCTGTTTATACGCCAAGTAGGAAGGTATCTAGGGAGTCCTATTCAATAGGAACAATCAGGGAGGGGCCCTTTGGAAATTTAGCCTTGAAAATGCTGTATAACCAGTGAGGCAAGCTATTGAACCTTCTCCAGACCTAGAGTGAATTGCTGTGCTAATACACGTGTGCTAGTCCTGTGCTAGTGAAAATTAGTAATGAGTGGGTCATTATGAAATTTATAACCTTTTCCTTACAGAAAGTCTTTTACAGTTGTGTTGATTTGAACAAAAAAAAAAAAAGGAGAGGAGATGGGTACTTAACTGAGACCTTAAATCTTTTATTTATTTATTTTTATTATTAAATCATAACTGTACATTAATACTATCATGGGGTACAGTGTACTGTTTCTGTATACAATTTGAAGTACTTTCATCCAACTGGTTAACATAGCCTTCACGTCTTTTTCTTAGTTACTGTGTTAAGACATTTATATTCTACATTTAGAGAGATTCACCTATACCCTTATAGGATGAACCATAGGCGTGATCCCACCAATCACCCTCCCTCCACCCACCTTCCCCCTCCTCTCCCCTCCCTCTCCCCTCTCCCCATGTTCCTGGGTTAAAATTGGGTTATAGCTTTCCTATGAAAGCTGTAAATTAGTTTCATAGTAGGGCTGAGTACATTGGATACTTTTTCTTCCATTCTTGGGATACTTTGCTAGGAAGAATAGAGACCTTAAAATCATAATCAGCAAAAGACAGGTAGTCAGTCAGTCTAATCTCCTATGCATTGTGATAGATAAATAAATGCAAAGACAATTGCCATGACATGTTTAATACCCATAGCTCCTTCTCAGAAGCTTTACTATGAAGTGGTAAATTTGGGAATGCTGTTAGCATACGAACATTGCCTTGTTAACTTTGGAGTTGTCAGTCTTCCTGCCTTCTAGGGGTTGAGAGGTTATTTCAGTGCCCCATTATTCCAAATACTGTATATAAAAATACTATGCAGCCAACATTTGTTGAGAATTTACTATACTTTTAAGTCCCAGGAGCACAGACAGAATTCCTCACCTGAACTACGGATCTCTTGTTTTTAACTATGAAGAGGGAAAAACAATTTTAGTATTACTTAACAGATGTTGAATATTCAACATTTAGAAAAAGGAGTTTTTGAAGATGATTAAGGGCAGAGGAGGAGCATATGGCTGCCAAAGCATTATTCAAAGCTGGCATTAGGATTTATTTTCACTTTGGTGCCCTGTGTTTATTTGCCTTTTTTTTTTTTTTTAACTATTTTTGCTAGATATTTACTGTGACCTATTTGCTTCCCAAATGTATGGTTGCAAAATACAATGTTTAAATTTTCTTAACATAGTAAAGCTAGGGGCTCGAATCACAATTGGAAAACAACTTTAAACATCATTTTTCTGTTTCTGTTAGCATCCTATTCACCATCAGCCAAAAGTTTTCCTTTCTTTGAGGTTACAGGATGTGGCTGCAGTGTGATGGCTACAGCAACCTAGCTTTGCTTTTCAAAGGATCTGATAAGTTACAAATAACTTATTAAATATCAGGTGTACTTATTTATGGTATAACCACTGTAAAGAAAATTTATATTTTGGACTTTTGAAAGAAAAAGAAAAAAACTATTCTATTGAGCATTTAATTCTGCATATGCACACAAGTCAGTATAGAAAGAAAAGGTGGGTAAATGAAAGGCTTGAAAACCAATAGGTGGTAGTCATGTTTGGACTGTGGTCATTATTATGAGATATGAACATACACATATGCACATATGCATTTATGAGTTTTTTATTTTAAGTTTGCCACAAGGTTATAAGAAAATGGCCTCTCTCTTATTTGATTGAGGGCAGGATAGAGAAAGGTAATGATGTGCCATGATTCTATCACTGGATATACCATACCATTGTTTTAACCACATTTTGTACTATAATGGTACTTTAAGAAACTAACCATCGGCTCGGCGCCTATAGCTCAACCAGCTGAGGCGCCAGCCATGTACACCTAAGGTGGCGGGTTCAAATCCCCAGCCCAGACCCGCCAAACAACAATGACAGCTGCAACCAAAAAATAGCCGGGCGCTGTGGCCCCAGCTACTTGGGAGGCGGAGGCAAGAGACTCGCTTGAGCCCAGGAGTTGGAGGTTGCTGTGAGCTGTAATGCCACGGCACTCTACCCAGGGGGATAACTTGAGGCTCTGTCTCAAAAAAAAAAAAAAAGAAACTAACCATCGCACTGTGCTAAGATTCTGGGTTCCTTTTCTCTCAGCACTCCTACTCTCATCCCCACATTCCTTTTAGTATTATGTACACTAAAATAATTGCCATGAAGTTACCGATCTGATACTAGAGAAAAATCATCTACCATAGGTTATTTTCAGTACGGGAAGTTCGTCATATATCTTATGCTAAAAAGTCATTTGGACTCACTTAATTAGTTTTTATTTCCACCAACCATTAGTCTTAACCAAAATGAGTACTTAAAATATTTGCGAGTTTTGAAGAGTGGGGGGAGGAAGTTACTATGAAAGTATTGATCCAGTGCCTCAGGGAAGAAGACCCTTTGGTTTTGATTGCTACATTGGTAAAGTCCTGTGAGTGCAGCATGTGAAACAGTGCTCATTTGCACTGTTTAACCTTTTTTTTAAAGAGTGAGTCTCACTTTGTCGCCTTTGGTAGAGTGTGGTGACATCACAGCTCACAGCAACCACTAGCTGTTGGGCTTAGGCGATTTCTTGCCTCAGCCTCCTGAGTAGCAGGGACTACAGGAGCCTGCCACAATGCCTGGCTATTTTTTATTGTTGTTCTTGTTGTTGCAGTTTGGCTGGGGCTGGGTTCGAACCCGCCACCCTCGGTATATGGGGCCGGCGCCCCACTCACTGAGCCACAGGCACTGCCCTTGTGTTTAACCTTTGTAATTTGTGCTCTTAGTGATGAGGGCAAACAGATGTCAGCATTTGTTCTGAACATTGTTATACTCATGTTATGAAAACACTTTTTGACACATGGAATGGGAATGTCCAATAATGCCTAAGTTTGTATTGGGGACCCATTATACTAAATCTGATCAGAATTCTAGAGAAGTGGCCCATGGTAAGGTAGTGTGGCAACTATATTTTCCACCTTCACAGAACATATGGTTTCATATAAAGCGTGCTAACTGGTCTCTCTTTTACCACTAGTATCTCAGAACTATACAGGGACCTAGGCTTTGAGCATTGGCATGAGGTCTCTTGGCTGGCCCACCAGTTTGTCATCTGGAGTTCTTATAAACTGTGTACTTTAGTTTGCAAACAGAGAAGCCAAAGGTGTACCTCAGATAGTGAGGGTTTGATTCCAGACCATTGCAAAAAATCAAGTCACACAAAGTTTTTGGTTATCTAAGTGCAATATAAAAGTTATGTTTATATTATAGTCTATTGCATGTGCAGTAACATATCTCAAAAAAACAATGTGCATTCAATAATTTAAATGTAATATATTGGTAAAAAATGCTAAGGATCAGCTCAGCCTTTAGTGAATTGTAATCTTTTTGCTAGAGGGTCTTTCCTACATGTTGATAGCTGCTGACTGATCAGGGTGGTGGTTACTAAGGAATGGAGGTTACAATTTCCTTTTTTTTTTTTTATTTAATTTTTTTTATTTAAACAGAGTCTTACCCTGTTGTGTGGGCTAGAGTGCCATGGCCTCTGCCTAGCTCACAGCAACCTCAAGCTCCTAGGCTCAAGCAATCCTCTTGCCTCAGCCTCTCTAGTAGCTAGGACTATAGGCATGTACTACCACACTTGGCTAATTTTTCTATTTTTAGTAGAAATGGAGTCCCACTTTGACAGGCTGGTCTGGAACTCCTGAACTCAAGCAATCTTCCTGCCTTGGCTTCCCAGAATGCTAGAATTGCAGGTGTGAGCCATTGCCCCCACCCTGCCTGTGAAATTTTCTTAAAATAAGACAATGAGGTTTTCTATATCACTTGACTATTTTATATTTATATTTATTTATTTATTTATTTATTGAGACAGAGTCTTACCATGTTCCCCTCCGTAGAGTGCTAAGGCGTCACAGCTCACGGCAACCTCAAACTCTTGGGCTTAAGTGATTTCTTTTGCCTCAGCCTCCCAAATAGCTGGGACTACAGGCACCTGCCACAGCACCTGGCTGTTTTTTTGTTGTAGTTGTCATCATTGTTTTAGCAGGCCTGGTCCCATTCGAACCTGCCAGCCCCAGTATATGTGGCCGGTGCCCTTACCACTTAGCTACGGGCACTGAGCCATCAGTTGACTCTTCCTTTCTTTCTTTTTTTGCTACATCAGTTGACTGTTTTTATTTGTATTTATTTATTTAGAGACAGTGTCTCACTTTGTTGCCCTTGATAGAATGCCATGGCATCATAGCTTACAACAACCTCAAACTCCTGGGTGCAAGCGATTCTCTTGCCTAGCCGCCCAAGTAGCTGGGACTACAGGTTCCTGCCACAATATCTGGCTATTTTTAGAGACGAGGTCTAACTCTGGCTCAGGCTGGTCTTGAACCTGTGAGCTCAGGCAGTTCACCTGCCTTAGCCTACCAGTGTGCTAGGATTACAAGTGTGAGCCACTGCACCGAGCCTGAGCAGTAATATTTTTAAAGAAATCTTTGTTTCTGAGCAATAGGTCTCAACAATGGGGTTAAACCATGCTATAAAGAGATGTGTTATCATCTGGGCTTTGTGTTCCATTTAGAGACTAGCACAGGAACAGTAGATTTAATGTACATAATTCTTAAGAGTCTTCAGCTAAAGGACTCAAAAAAAGTCTGTCATCAGCTATGTTAGCCCCCACCAGACAGTTAGCCTGTCCTTTAAAGCTTTAAAGCCAAACACTGAGTTATGTAGCTATGCAAGTCCTTAAATGGCATCTTCTTCCAATGTAAGGCTGTTTCATCTACACCAGTGGTTCTCAACCTTCTTAATGCCGCGATGTATTTTCATTGTTACAAAGTGATCTCGACCCACAGGTTGAGAACTGCTGATCTACACTGAAAGCCTATTTTGTAGTGTAGCCATCTTTATCAGTGATCTTAGCTACATATTCTGGATAACTTGGCTGCAGCTTTCTGTATCAGCCCTTGCTGCTGCTTATACTGGTGTTGTGGAGATGACTTCTTTCCTTCAGCCCCATGAATCAACCTTTCTAGCTTCAAACTTTTCTTTTGCATCTTCTACACCTCTCTCAGCCTTCATAGAATTAAAGAGAGTTAGGGCCTTTCTCTGTAAGGCTTTAGCTTAAGGGAATGTTGTGGTTGGTTTGCTCTTCTATCCAGACCACTAAAACTTTGTCCATGTCAGCAACAAGGCTGTTTCACTTTTTAATCATTCATGTTTTCACTGGAGTAGCACTTTTAATTTCCTTTAGGAACTTTGCATTCACAGCTTAGCAAACTGTTGGCATAAGAGGCCTAAGTTTTAGCCTCTCTTGGCTTTTGATATGCCTTCCTCACTAAGCTTAATCATCTCTAGCTTTTGACTTAAAGTGAAGCTGGGCACAGTGGCTCTCACACTAGTCCCAGCACTTTGAGAAGCCAAAGTGGGAGGATTGCTTGAGGCCAGGAGTTTGAGACCAGCCTGGGGAACATAATGAGATACCTCTCTACAAAAAATTTTGGTATAGTGGCATACTTCTGTAGTTCTAGCTACAGAAGGACTAAAGTAGGAGGATCACTTGAGCCCAGAAGTTGAAGGTTGCCATCAGCTATGATCCTGCCAGTGCAGTCCAGCCTGGGCAACAGAGCAAGACTCTGTTTCTAAATATGAATGAATGAGAGAGAAGTGTGATGATTCCTTTCACTTGAATACTAAAAGCCATTGTAGGATTATTAATTGGCTTAATTTCAATAATATTGTGTCTTGGGGAATAGTGAGGCCTGGGGACAGGGAGGGAGATGGGGAAAAAGCAGAACACACATGACATTGATGAGTTAAGTTCATTGTCTTATGTGGGCATAGTTCATGGCACTCCAAAACAATACATTAGTAATATCAAAGATTGCTGATCACAGACCACCATAACAAACATAAAAATGAAAAGATCTGAAATATTGTGAGTTAGAGTTTGAGACCAGCCTAAGCAAGAGCGAGACCCTATCGCTAATAAAAAAAATAGATGGCAGATGCCTGTAGTCCCAGCTACTTTGGAGGCTGAGGGAATAGCATTGCTTGAACCCAAGAATTTGAGGTTGCTATGAGCTATGATACCATGGCATTCTACTGAGGGTGACAAAGTGAGATCCTGTTTCAAAAAAAAAAAAAGGAATATTGTGAGAGTTACCAAGATGTGACACAGACACAAAGATGTTGGAGGGAGGCACCTGTGGCTCAGTGAGTAGGGCGCCGGCCCCATATACCGAGGGTGGCGGGTTCAAACCCAGCCCTGGCCAAACTGCAACAA
>CAUYTI010117307.1:0-27951 GCA_963575145.1 Galago senegalensis
AAAAAGAAATTCAGAAAATGTTCATAATTCAGATAAACTGCAGGACCCTGTGTAGAAAGACTATTGCCTGTGTGGTCTGCTTGGACCCTGAAAAGCTGAGAGAAATCTACTTAACACTTTACGCTGCAGTGTGTCAAAAAAAGGACCAGGGGGTCACAGAGGTGATAGTATGGCTGCTGTTAACAGTTCTGGTCAAGATACTAAAACATGTTTCCTGGGTGTTTGGTGTCAGTGACAAACAGAATGCCAGTGTCCGTACAGTATCTGTCCCTCTACTGGAACACACAGATGTACAAAAATATGAAGACGTATTAATTTCACAGTGTTTTTATTTAACACAGTGATATGGAAGCTAAACTTGATATGAACCAGCGCTGATCTGGTGGTTTATTTGTTTTGGTGATTAGTCTGATTTCACACAGGATTTCAGTTATGTTCATGAAAAGCATTTACTTAAAAAAGGCAGAAGGGTAATAATTGATCACAATAAGATGGCTTGTGAACACGAATAAACGATAGAGACTATAGGGCGGTGCCTGTGGCTCAAGAAGTAGGACGCCGGCCCCTTATGCCAGAGGTGGTGGGTTCAAACCCAGCCCTGGCAAAAAACAAACAAACAAACAAAAAAAAAAACAGCAAAAAAATCCCCCCAAAATAAAAACACACACAAAAAAATAAAGACCATAAAGGCTGAAAGTTGAACATAAGCTTCAAACTTGACTCAATGTAGTCAAAATTTCCACAAACACTGATTGAGCACCAGTTAACACCAATCACATTTCAAATAAGTCCCTTTTTACATTTCTCAGACTATGTATGTTTTATTAGGTTACACAATCACCTAATATTTTTATAATGATGAACTATATGCAGGTGACATATTCTGCAATGGCTCTATGTTTCCTCTGACTACTTACATCATGAGCATATAAATTCCATGTAATTTGACTTTTTCAATTCTTTATTACATCATAACTCTGTACACTAATGCATTTATAGGGCACAGTGTGCTGATTAGATACACCATGTGGGTTGCTTACATCTAACTGATTACCATAACCATCTCCTTGCTTACTTATTTCTTGTGGTAAAAACATTCCTACTCTGTTCTTAATAGCTTAGAATGTATCATTGCATCATGCACCTTAACTTGGGTCCCTCCGAATACCCTCCCTCCTCCCAGTCTCCCCCCTCCCCTCTCTTTCCTCTTTCTTTCTGGACTATAGTTGTTTTACCATTCCTATGAATGTGTGGGTGATTAAATACTGATTTAATAGTAGTATTGAATACATTGGATACTTTTTTTTCTATTCTTGAGATACTTTACTAAGAAGATTATGTTCCAGCTCCAGGCAGGTGAACATAAAAGATGTGAATTCTCCATCTTTTTTATGGTTACATAGTATTCCATGGTGTACATATACCACACTTTGTTAATCCCTTCATGGGTTAATGGGCCTGGGAGAATTTTTTAAGAGGAAGACCCCCGGGGGAAATTGAAGCAACACCAAAATTACATTATTGGGATCTGAGAAGATTAAAAAGCTTCTGCACAGTCAAGAATACAGTAAATAAAGCAGAGAGCCTTCAGAATGGGAAAATATATTTGCAGGTTATGCTTCTGATAAAGGTGTGATAACTAGTATCCACAGAGAGCTCAAACTAATCAATAAGAAAAAATAAATAACCCCATTTCTACGTGGGCAAGAGACTTGAACAGAAACTTCTCTGAAGAAGACAGGTGCATGGCCTAGAAACACGTGAAAAAATGCTCATCATCTTTAATCATCAGAGAAATGCAAATCAAAACCACGTTGAGATACCATCTAACTCCAGTAAGATTTGCCCACATCATAAAATCCCAAAACTACAGATGTTGGCGTAGTGTGGAGAGAAGGGAACACTTCTACACTGCTGGTGGGAATGCAAACTAATATGACCTTTTTGGAAAGAAGTTTGGAGAAGACTCAAGGAACTAAAAGTGGACTTACTGTTTGATTCTGCAATTCCCCTACTAGGAATATACCCAGATGATTAGAAACCATTTTACAACAAAGACATCTGCACCAGAATATTTATTGCAGCCCAATTCATAACTGCCCAGACATGGAAGCAGCCCAAGTGCCCATCGACCCATGTGATTTTAAATCAATATACTTCTCAAAAGAATAGGATAGTTTGTGGTATTTTATACTTACACTCATACTCTGATTTGAAAAATATTTTCAGTGAAGATGGAAGTAATATGTATTATAAACAATTAAAATTCAAGCAGAAGGTTATAACAGTGTCTGTGAAAGACACGGCTATTATCAAATTATATGGCTAATAAATGAAATCTCATACAGTGAGGACTGTAGTTTAAAATAATATTTACTACACAGTGGGAGTTTATTTCATGGCAAGAAGTAAGCTAGTTGCTTTAGATAAGCTAATCTAATCTTACAAACCTTTCTGGGCATTTGGCATTATTTTCCTTGTTTTATATAAAGTAAATTTAGGCCTAGAGAGGCTAAGACTTGCTAGAAATTAAGAGAAAACTGGAACATCTGAAGTTTTAATTCTCAAGATTTCCTCAAAACTCTGAGGTCTTTGCTTTTTCCAGTGAAGTATACTGACTCTCAATCTTAATTGATTGAACTAATCAAAAATGACACTTAAAACCAAATTGCTTAGAAGTACCCCTTTAAAACACTCCTTAATAATACTGATCCCACCAATCACATATAATCTTCCCATCTAAACACTCCAGAACTTTTTCACCTCTTTTCCTTTTTTAGTGATACTGGAATTTGTTTGGTAGGATTAGTTACCTGCTTACCGGTCTGAGCTCTTTTACTAAGGCGTATTGTGGGATACGGACATAATTTTTCACACTATATAATTAAAAACGTGGAAGCCTGTGTGATGCTTTGTCCCGGTTAAATCAGTGTATCAAAAGAATATTTACATGCTGGTTTATCACAGCAAAATTTAATCTGATGATATCATCTCAAAAGGTTTCTTTTTTCCAGTTTTACATGGTCAAAAAGATGTCCTTGTTCTAATGACATTACATAAATCTTTCTGAGCAGGAATGCCTCTGTCTCCTTGTTCTTGCCCGTAGGCATACAAACCCACCTAACATGCAGACGTCTTCTGGTGGTAGGTGGAATGATGGCCCTTCCCGCTACACAAAGATGCCTGTATCCTACTCTCCAGACCCCAGGACAATGTTTTCTGACAAAGTAGAGTTACGGTTACAGGTGGAATTACAGTAGCTAGTTAGCTCACTTCAGCAAGAGAATCTCGTATTACACAGGTGGGTCTAATTTAATCCCAGGGGTGGAAGAGTCACAGGGAAATGTAAGGGAGAAGTGTGTCAGAGATTTGTGACGGGAACAGGACCGGACAGGCCCTTTTCAGCTTTGAAGATGTTAGGAGAGCGGGTGAGCCCCAGAATGCAGGTGGCCCAGGACACAGAAAAGGCAAGAAAATGAATTTTTATCCTGAACGTCCAGGAAATAATGGAGCACTTTGATCACCTAGATCATAGCCCGGAGAGGCATATTTTGGATTTCTGGACTATCAAACTGGGACATAATCACACTGGAATTTTGATAGTAGCTACAGAATCATACACAGTTCTTTGGCGGCTCTTTCTTCTAGGCCAACAACGATGTTGGTGGATGTCAGTGTACATTAGTGATCAAATTCACAGTTCCTTTCCTACATTTTTTTGTGAAGTTTTCATCCATTAATACTTCCTTCCTTTGAAGTCCAGTAAAGAGACTTTTTTTTCCCCCACCAGGAAAGTCTTACCTTGTCCAGGAGCTGCAGATCATATTACAAATTCCAATTTTATGTTTTGAGAAGCTGGGGGGGGGCTTGCAGGTTTTGGCTGGGGCTGGGTTTGAACCCGCCACCTCCTGCATATGGGGCTGGCGCCCTACTCCTTTGAGCCACAAGTTCTGCCCTGAGAAGCTATTTTGTTCTTCCCTGTTAATTATTATTGTTTCTTTCTTTCTTTCTTTCTGTCTTTTTGAGACAGACTCTCACTTTGTTACCTGTGGTACAGTGCTGTGGCATCACAGCTCACAGCAACCTCAAACTCTTAGGCTGAAGCTATTCTCTTGCCTCAGCTTCACAAGTAGCTGGGACCACAGGCACCTGCCATAATGCCCAGCTATTTTTGTTTGTTTGTTTAGCAGGCTCGGGCCGGGTTTGAACCCACCAGCCCCGGAGCATGTGGCTGATGCTCTGACCACTGAGCTGGGGGCGCCCAGCCATTCCCTGTTAATTTTGAATGTAACTTTTTGAATGAATGAATATCTGAATTAAGATGTGGCCTCAGGTTTATCTCTTCAAAGCACAAATGTGAATTTTTCGTCCCAAGACAGTGCATCCTCATAGTTTTCCCATGAAATGAAAGAAGTTTCCCCAGCAATTTACATGTTTGAATCGCTTCAGTCATAAAGTGCTCTTTTTTTTTTAATTTTGGGAACAGGATACAAATAAAAACATCATAGTAAGTTCTCCATCTAAGCATTTAGAAAATGTGAAAAATATTTTAACTTCTGCATCTATTGTCCCAGACCCAATTATATACTCCTAACAAATTAAATTTTCAAGCCAGATCAATACAGCTGTCATATCCCAGGAGCAGTTAGAGCTATACAGGGACGGAGAGACAATGACGGGCGGGGGTGTTAGTGTCACCAGGACGCTCTTCATCTGTGCAGCAGCTACATAAAACTTCCTATAAATTATATCCCTGTAGGGAAAATCCACAATCAAAAATTTTATTTCTATAAATTACTTCCAGCATTCCTGGGATGCTTTTATCTATTTACACCACCGCCTTTTTCGTTGCTTGGCACTTAAGACACTTGCAGCTCCTTGGAAATTCAGACGCGGGGCTCTCCTGTTCCCTCACGCTTTGCCATTTCCACAGACTTTCAACACCACCCTCTGTACTTTTACGATATTTTACTTGGTTTCTAAGTTGGCCTCTCTCCTTCTCCACTAGAAGAAGGAGAGTAAATGCCGTTTGCTTGACACAAGTACAACCCCTCCTTTTCTTCTCTACTTTGCTCTTGGACCAGGCATAGGTGTCTTAGCAGCCCCCTTTGAATTATGTTTATGGAACTATGTTTAGTTCTCTGTGGTAAAAGGCACAAAGCCTTTGACTGGTGGATGCAAATGGGCCTTTTTTTTTTCTAGTAGAAACCCTCTCGCTCTCACGGCTGTCAGGTAGGGTAGCTCTCTGCAGAAGGGAGCCAGCGCCTGACTCAAGCCCACTGTCTGTTTTGGTTTTTCTCCTTCATGGACTGTGGGCCTTGATCCCTCTCTGACCCTTTGAGTCTAGATTTTAAACATATCCAAAGATGTCACCTCATAGTATGTGAAATACATAATTTCTGTCTATGGTACTTCGATAGCCTTGGAACTCAACTACCAGTGAGTGAAACTGTGTATTCTCTGGATGCTTTGCCAATCGAAACAGGCTTTCTGTGATTCCTAGCAGTGATCCGGCCATGAAAATCGGAGTAACAGTTACTCTGTGCCACTGGTTAGAGGAACTCCTCAATATTTTCTTGGAACAGGACTTACTTCTTTGGAAGATTTATTAAGATGACTGCAAGATTATTACTCTCGTTATCTTTTTTTAATTTTTTTTCAGCATGGAATCAACACTTCACTTTTCTAGATCAAATAATAAGATAAATCAAGAATAGATAAGTTCCTTTTACCTAAATATATTGAAAATAGTATCAAGCTTGGCATTCTGTTTACATTAGTTCAATGAACATGTTCCCATTTACTTTTATGTTCTAAAAAGGAAAAGAAAATCTGGGGCAGAGCCTGTGTTTCAAGGAGTAGGGCACCAGCCCCATATACCAGGGGTGGCAGGTTCAAGCCCGGCCCCAGCCAAAACTTCAAAAGAAAAAGAAAAAAAAAAGAAAATTTGTTCATTGAAGTTGCTTTTTTTCTTCACGAACTTTTGAACACACTTCATTTTTAGCTACAATATTTCCTGGATTATACATGGTAAATTCTTACTTTTATAGATTATTTTTTGAAAAAAATCCATTATTTTTTTCTCTCCACCTTGTTTCCTTAAAATGATACGTTCCCCTTATATATAAAGACTTTTATTTATTTGGTACTTCTCTCTTCATTCATAAAATCTACCTGTGGTTGTTCTATCTGAAAGCTGTAATCATGATCAGGGCTTTTATAAGTCTCCATCCAGAGCCACCTCATGATCCGATAATGCTGGTGGGTTCTGGTTTTAGGCTCTGGGAGCCTATGAATTGGGTGGCCGGTAAGGGGAGAACCACCGTGGACCAGAACGACCTGCTTTATTAGCCACTAGTCAACATTCCATTGTCCTAACTCATTCCATTCACTTGCTTCACTTAATCATTCAACTGTGGTTGATTTAGTGCGTCTTTTTAAATATCACTAAATCTATGAAAAATCCTGAATCATATTAAAGAGAATAGCGGGTGATTGGACAGGAAGATGATTTTTCTATAAAGGGCTCAAACATGCAACTTTGTTACCATGTGGACAGGAGAGGAGTTGCCCTCACAAGTGTGGACTTGTGCAAAGAAATTTTCTCAAGTTTCTCTAAGAGTGAATGGAAAATAGGATACTCGTCTTTGGCAAACCACTATACCCAGAGAACACTGAAAGCAGACAGTATGCAGTTAACTTCTTTCGTTGAATTTTTACTTTAAAAGTGTAGCATTAACCTCCACGAACATATATTCTCATAAAAGGATGACCCACAGTTTTTATTCTTCTGATTACAAAAGAAATATTTATAGTAAAAAAGTAGAAAGAAAAGGAGAAAAGACAAAAAGGAAGAAGAAGGAAGCAGAAAACAGGAAAGACAAAGAGCCCGGACAGCCGGGGGGAGACCGGGAATGCCAACTGGTACTTTGTGTGTTTCTGCAAATCACCCTTGGAAAATAGTTAGCTCATCCCAGGAAAATTGTAAAGATTAAAGAAAGAGTCATAAGCTCAGCATTACCCCTTGTCCGGGGATATCCAGTAATACAGCTTTCCCATATCTTCTCTTTATTTGTTTGCAGTTATTAATTATTTTCTTTAATTTTCTATTCCTCTGATACTGTAAAATCTGAAATTGAATGAAGCCCGATTTGTGTAAGCGAGTGGTTCTCAAAGTGCGGTCCCTGTGTAACAGGGTAACTCCTCGGTACTTGAGACAGATTCAAATTATTGGACCTTATCTCAGATCTCCTGAAAAAGAGACTTTGGAAGGGGCATTAAGTAATGTCTATTTAAAATGCTCCACATGATTCTTATGGTCATTAAAATTTGAGAACCATTGGCTTGAGTAGGGATGGTTTCACCTGTCAAGAGTTTCCAAAAACTCCCAACACCTAGAATTCTCTAGAGGACACAGTGACCCCTAGCAGTTAGCTGAGTTGCCACAGGCAACTACGATTGGGGCATCACTTTTTAGTTGCTTTTAGCTGGAAACTAACATTTCTGCTTCATGTTCACAGACATGGATTGTGGGACTGAATCATGTTATGTAAATTCTAGCTTTTTAGAAAGCAGAACTTTATGGCTTAGGGGCATTTTGTTTGCAGCCTTGATCTAGAAATGCCAATTGCACTACATAAAATAGAAACTAGTCAACACTGTTACTGTTACTGCACTGAAGCCACAGTGACTGCAACCTCCATTATGTAAATGTGCATCCTGGCAGTACATTCAAACCAGCTAGACAACAAGTGAATTAAAACATTCAACAATTTTCACTGTTCTGATTACCTGCAGTTATGGAATAAAGTAGTTTATTTACAATTACCATCGGATGAAATATGTCTTGATCGCACTGTAAGATAAGGGATCATTTGAATGTGGTATATAAAAGACAAAAGTAACTTTTAAAAAATGCAACGTTCTTTGTAAGTGTTAGAGGCAGAATCTCTTATTTTCCTGAACATTGAAGATGATTCTTCCTGGGAACACATGTCGTTGTTTTTCCTGTTTATTTGGCGACACTAGTGCTGGGGAACCAGACCATGCATTAAACTTTGCCCCTATCTACTTTCGGTGCATCTTTCTGACATAGCAATAATGTGTACGGACAAGGGGTTGATTAAAACACCTGTGGCGCAATTCCAAGTATTGAATTCTTTCAATAAAAGGCACTGTTTTGGCGATATATAGTTAATATTTATTCAAAATCACACAATTATTGAAATTTGGTGCCTACCCTGATTTAGAGCTACAGTCTTTATTACTTTGATGTGATACTTTTTCATGTAAGGGTCACAATTTTTTTTATAAGATTCATGTTTGTGGCATAAATCAAGTTTCTGCTGATGAACACAATCACAAACTGCTGATATGGGCCAGAAGCAGAATATGTGTTCAGTAAACATACTTCAGAATATATTCTTGCTAATTAGAAGAAAATCATTTATTAAAGTTCCATTCTTTTTTGAACAATTTTGTGTAATTTAGAAATTAATTGGATGTGACAATGAACTTAAAAATGTTCCTCATCAACACCTACAATTTTGACACTGCTGAATGAGGTCACAGTCTCGTTTGTTTAATTTAGAGAAACTGGGAGGCACAGATCTGTCAGCAAATTAAATGTAAAAGAGAAATTGGAAAATTACACCTGTTAAATTATTGTCCCTGAGTACATAATGAATAGTGATAATAAAACAAGAATTAGATTGTAATTATCAATATAATTAAACACTATATGATAATAAAAGTTATTAATCAATAGCACCAGTCCTCCAGGCAGCAAGCTTGATGCCTTTATAAAATTAGCATCTGAAGTATTTTAGTATTTGTTAGATTAAGAGAATGTGCTTACATTTAAGGTCAAAAAGTTGAAAGTCGTAAAATCCAAATTATGTAGAGAATGTGCCATAAATATAGATTTCCAGCAAAATCCTGAGAAACTAGGGAATCTAGCCCTCAAATGTTATGACAAAATTTAGACGCCACATTATTTAAGTTCTGGGTTGTCGTCTGTCTTTGGGAAATCTCTGTGTGATGATGAAAATGTGAAATCGGGAAGGATGCGAAACTGGAGAGGAGACGTGGAAGAGACTGATGGTGAAGCACCGACTTGAACTCACCTGATTTCAGTTAACTGTGTCCATGGGCAAAAAACAGTGCACAGACTTTCATCTAACCAAATACCGAGGTTGTTGTGGACGATGAAATCAATCCACGGACAACTTCTAAAATTTTTGCTAAGCCTAAGATTTTTCTTTCTGAAATTGATATAACTGTGGAAAATAAAATGTCCTTGGGGGGGGATCATTATTTTCTCCATCTGTCTCCCCTGTTTTTCCAGCTGAATCCATTTCCTGACAGCTGACATCACTTGTCCTCAGCATGCAGGCTCAGCCCTGCCCCATTGTGAGGTCAGTCCTGGTTATTTGGGGAGATACTTGAGGAGCTACAGCTGACACTTAGGGAATGATCTCGGGATGGCCTGAACATGAGTTCATACCTCATCCTGGAAATGATCTTCTGATTCTCCCAGACCACGAATTCCTCTGACTCCTCACTTGTCCACATAATGATCCCCTTGACTGTGAACGGTTTGTGTGATCCTGGTGCTTCCTCCTGCTGTTGTTTGGTAAGTGAATGAGATTCTTTTGCTCTTTTGCTTCCCCTCTCCCAACACTCACTCACCTGACTGCTCAAAGTCCTAAACCAAGCTAAACCTGTTCATATGCCAGGAGACTCCTGTACTGCAGCCTCCTCCTTCACTGCCCACACTTCTGATGCTCATTCCCCACATTCCCGTAACTGTGACTCACCTGGCCGCTGGGACCCTCACTCCCGCAGTACAGATCATTCTGCTGGGTCACCGCTTGAGGAATGTGATACTCTACTATTCAGGCCAGTGACAAATCAAGGAAGGAGCTGCAGGTAAACAGGAAGCTGACACTGTTCCCGACAGGAGGTAGCAGGCCAGGGCGGATTATGCACCTGCTATGGTGATTAATATTGTTACTAATGTTGTCTACGACAAGACTGAATTGCACATTAGACTAAAATTTGTGGAGAGATACAACAATGTAGAGTTTCTGTTTTTGAAGATGCTACATTTGAGCTATGGAGGAAAGCGAGAGGCATGCAAGCTGGCTGGCAGAATGATGTTTTCAATTGTACTTTGAATGGACACATAAACTAGTGTTAACAGTAAGAATTTAGATGCCTCCAGTTCTGAAAAGGCACACTAACGTTTTTTTGACCATTAAAGCAGGATGGCCATGGGGGGAGGTAAAATGTTTGAAATGGAACCAAACCTGTCACGACTCACTATTTGCAACTGTTGATCCTTTGTATCCAGTGATTCCTTTGCAGAATTAAAACAAAACCCCAAACCACACATCTTTGGTCTCTCCTTTGTGTGGGATCTCTATGGCTAGTCTTAGAACCGCATTTATATAAAAGATACAGCAGGAATGGAAACATTCACCAAGTGAATGACACATGTGTCTATGTAAACAAGCCAGCAATCAAACACCCAGGCTGACACTTACTCTCCCCTGCCTGATACCTTCAACATTTGCAGTCTGCTTTCTGTTCTAGCCCCACATTCTCAGCCTAAACTCTAGGAAACAGTGCATCAATCTTCTCGTCCTGAGACCTAGACTCTCAGTACTTCCTGAATGGCAATACAGTTTTCTAAATACTGATGATGTATGCGGCTTGAAAGATACAACTAGATTGAGCATCATAGAAACATCTGTAGAAATAAAGTGCAGCCATCAGTTTTTGTCAGAAACACTCTCAGTCCCTTTCTGCAGGCAGGTGCATCACTTAATGAGCTTTCTGTGGAAAAGATCCATTAAAATTTTAAAAATCTTAGAGGACCTGTATCTGAATCTCTGCTACAATAAAAAGCAGGGCAAGAGAATACGGCCCAAGAAAGCTTTTTATGATAAATTCATCGGGGAGAAAGTTGAGCCTTCCTTCGATAAGGGAAGCCTTGGGGATCACATAAACAAAGAGCACAGAGAGGGGAAAGGGAATCCCCAGGGAAAGCCATTAACATAATTGAGCACTTAAATGCATAAGAAACAAATTGAGACCACTTAAGTAAATAAGGAGAAAGCTATGTAAAGACAGCATCAAGATGCTAGGATTGATCTTAACTGGTACCATCTTCGGAATTAAGCAGGGCTGATCCCTCCAAGGACTAGTTCTTTAGCAATAAGCTAAATGGTTAAGCAGGGGGCTTGTTCAGGGACAGCTTCCTCTGAACTCAAGGGCCAGCCCCTGGCCTATGTATTCTGTTCTACACATCCCACATCTTGGCAACTCACTTTCCTTATTCTAAGTAAGTCTTAAGAATAATGCTGCCTCATAGAGTGCTGTGACTTTTAAATTAATTATATACAATATTTACTATGTGGCCCTTAGGAAATTTCAATAGTTTATTATCATCATTACCATTACCAGGTAGGAAGAGGCATCTAGTTTGGACCACATAGTGATATGAATAAGTACAAAAGAATTGATCGGTAGTTAATAGAATTTTTCTTCACACTGAAATCCGAATATGCTCATACAATGTAATAAATATCTTAATCAAAACTACATCACTTGGCTCTCCATTAAAATCTGCTTTGTTTATTAAAAAATTGAAATGGATTGACTGATTTGAAGTATCAGTTCTGTAATATTATAACCAAAAGGATAAAGAAAGTTAAGGTAAAGTTTACAAATTATCTGATTTATAAACTGTAACTTCTTCAAAATCTAGTAGCAATCTTGGATGCTGTGACTAGATATTTGGACACTAATTAGGGAGGTTAAATGTTGCAGTGATCACCTAGGAAGTGTTTCCATTCTTAAAGAAACCGATTATAGATGCTTAACTTGATATTTTTATTATTTTAGTTTATTTTTTGGTAAACTTTTTCTGCAAGTTCCAAATACATCTAATGATGTTCTACATATTAAGTTTACACCTTAATCTTTTTAAAATAAGGTGAACACACCAGGTAACAGGTCCCAAGGTCACATCACAGAATACTGCATTCCACCTGAACCCTCAAAATCTTCGCACTGTTATTTACAGTAACTTTATGCCCTGAGATGAGGTCACTAGTCTGTCACCTGGATTAGTCGCAGTTGATTTTGACTTTTTACCATGAAATCATGCAGGATGTCTGTTTTGAGTTTGAGACTCTTTTGCTGAACATGAGTCCAGGATATGAGATTGATTTGTATTGTTGCTATTTGGAAACAGCGGTCTTTTCTAGTTCAGTTCTGTATAATAATTCATTATATGAATGTACTGTATGGCATTTTTATCCCCTGTTCTACTAGGGGGCTATCTCCAATCTTTAGAATCTGGACCGATGTCTAATGTGCATTTCGTGTGTGCCTATGCACCACGTATCTCCTCATTTCCGTTCCTTACCTGGCCAGAGGCTGAATTGCTTGGTCATGAGACAGGCATGTGTTTGGTTTACAGACAGTACTGCCAAGAGTGTAACACGTTCGCTTCACCAGTGCACGTTACCACCAGAGGTGAATGAGTGCTGCCGATCCAGTCATGTGCCCAGACTGGCACTGTGAGTTTGGCTAAGTTGTACTCGTTCTGGTCTCTGACAGTATGTCAATGGGTTTCAATTTGCACTCCTAACTAATTTATTATGCTGCGCACTATTTTATATGCTCCGTGGCCATCTGAGTTTCCTGTTTGTGAAACGCCTACCCTTTCATGTAAGGAAGTTTGTTGCTTTCATTAATTTGCACCATTTATTGACTAGGGATCATTTAGTGAATGTGTGTATGGCAGGTATTGTCTTTTGGACTTGCCTTTTGAATTTCTTAAAATTACAGATTTATTTCTTCTTAAACAGAAGTACTCAAGTCTGACAAATCTAATCTGTCATCTTTTCCTCTATGATCAATGGTGTGTGTGTGTGTGCGTGTGTGTGTCCTGTTTTAGAAGACTGTCCCAAATGCAAAACATTAGCTATTGTTTTCTTCTATTACTGGAATGCAATTGAGCTTTTTCGTATTTTATTTGTACCTGATGCATGATCTTATTACATACTCAATGTTCCTCTGTAGTTTAAACATGGATAGCCATCAATGAGGTGTTGCTTTGTCCCCTAATATGTATTTAATGTTCACACTGAACCAGACAGCATTCTAGCTACAGTCAGAAACTGTAGATTCATCTGTGAACACCACAGAGGTATCCTTTGAGCCATGGAGCCATTACTCTTGAAGAGAAATGCCCAGACACGACGCACTAGTTTCCTCCTGCTTCTTTACGATATTTCCCACATTCAGTAGCTAAAAATGCTCATTGTCTCCAGGTACAATTTGGCATTGCTGGGTCATTTGTGCAGGTCTCCAGGACCATAACCAAATCATCACCTCTTCTAGGCTTTTATCTAGAGGCTCTGGTTAAGTTTATTTCACTTCCAAGGTCATCTAGGTTCTTATCAGAATTCAGTTACTTGTAGTTGTATGACTGAAGTCCCTATTTTTACGCTGCTACTTCATCTTTAAGCCAAAAACAACACAGCGAATTCTTCTAATGCTTCAGATTTCTGACCTGTTCTTACACCAGAAGGAGAGAGATCTCCGTTTCTTAGGGTGGATGTGATTATGTTAAACCCACATCATAGAGCACAATCTATTTAATTTTAGGTCATGTTATTAGTAACTTTAATTACATCTGAAAATCCCTTTTTCCATGTAACAGATTTCGAGAAAGTACCTCCAAAGAGCAAATCTCAGACAAGCCAAACTTCTCCTCCCACACAGAGACCAGAATGTCTTTGCATATATATTTGCTGTATTCTTTTGAAGAATAAAAATCTGGAAACAACCAAATACTTATCTAAAAATAGTGCCCAAGTAAACTGTAGTATGTGATACAGTAAAATATTACTCAAAATTTAAAATGAATGAAATATAACTACAAAACATAATGGATAGCCTAATAATAGATTGAGTTAAATCAATAGTAAACAAACTGAAAGTAAACATAGGAATTTTAAGAACTAGAAATGATAAACATGATTTACATTTATAGTTATCTATAGAGGGCCAAGGAAAGAAAAAACATGAGAAGAAAGAAAAACCACCAGCAGATCTAAAGTCATATCATAGATTTCAGTACAAAAAAAAATAATATATTTTTTGTTTTTGGTGGTGGACTCCTGGATGATTTTTGCATCATATTTACATATATAACCAGGAAAGAGTCATGAGAGGGTCAAATATGCAAGGGTGTTATGAGCCGAAATCTTATTAATCAAAATGTATGTTTTTATGAGTATATGTATACAAGTACCAAAATATATTGAAATTTTGTGAGGAAAAATTACTGTCATAAGAAAGGATAACATGAATACACATTGAGCATGAGAGAGCAAGGACAATATTTTTTTTGGGGGGAGGTAGTGTTTAAGCTGGTATTTGGAGAACACATAATAGGGAATCAGGTCAAGGTGCAGGCAGGAGGGGCTATGTCCCTCTGGAAACTTGTGATAAGTCTGTGTCTGGAAAATAACGATTGGAAAAGAGACATTGTGACTGAAACACAGAGACTGTCAAAAGATGGAACAGAGAGGTGGAGAGCAGGTGTGGTAGGAGAGCGAAGTGGGATAATTAGACTCCTTTTACCAGGAGGACTTGGTTGCTGATACAGATGAGATACATGTGCAGCCACAACTCATGTTGAAATCTAATCTCCAGTGTGTGTGTGTGTGTGTGGGGGGGGTGTCTCATGAAGGCCGTTGTGGACCTCATGGTAATTCAGTGTATGTGTGGGGATGTCTCATGAAGGCCGATGTGGACCTCGTGGTAATGAGTGAGTACTTGACCCACCAGTTCTATTGGGAATATATTAAAAAAAAACTTGGCACATTCTTCTGCCTCTCTCTCTGGCTTCTACCTCTCACGTGTGAGGCCTGCCCCCTACACTCTTCCATTTGTGAACCTTCCCGAGACCCTCCCCAGAAGCAGATACCAGCACCAGGCTTCCTGTGTAGCCTGCAAAGCTGAGTCAAATAAACTTCTTTATGAATTACCCAGTCTGTTGATAGCACCAAACAGACTAAGACAAATGTAAAAGATTTGCAGCTGGATATTAACCGAAGAGGAGAAACCACAGGAAAGATTATGTCGTGAGACCAGGTAGACGCCTCTGAAAGATGTTACTATGGAAAATGAATACATTCAGTAAAAATGACAGGTGCTCAAGGAAAACAACCACCATGATTCATGTTGGATGAATAAAATACTGAACTCATCATTTACAGATAGAAAATACGGAGGGGAGTGTCGATCTGAAAGAAATTTAGAAATCAAACTCAGAAAATTTGAATTAAATTCAAGTTTGAGCAGTTTATTTCGGAAAGAGGGATCAAGTGGGCAACTTTGCATATGAATGTGGAGTTTAGTGAAGCCTCAGAAATGGAAAGGTGAATTTACCAACTATAAGAATAGTATTTAAAAGCCCTCAGACTGGCTGAGAATACACATGGAATCAACATAAACCAAGTACTGGGATTCTCCAACACGGACAAATTAAAATAAATATATATAGTGAAGATTATATCAAGATGTGTATATATATTTGTACATAGATACAATGTAGTGCAATGTATAAGTATATATGTGCATGTATACAATATCAAGATGTATAATTTTTTCATTTATTGCTTATTTATGCATAAACACATACAATAAATGAGAATGTTAATGATATAAAAAATCACGTGCTTGTGTGTGTGGTGAACGTGTTAAAAGTATAAAAAGTTAGGACAGGAAATGATTTTTAAAATGTCAGGATAATGGATGCCTTTGAGAACAGTGGGGGAAATGAGATTGGAAAAGTATCCAAATGGTCTTCAATTTTGGCTTTAAAGTTTTATTTCTAAGAAAAACAATTTGAAAGGTTAGAAAATTGATTAAATGGCTGGTAAGAGATTAGACAAGATGACACAGTGTGTTTAGTGAATTCTATTTAGAAGTTTGTCTGAAGAATAAATGGACTAGAGAGATAGGAACATAATTGAGGAAGGTTGTGGCTCTTAAGTTGTTTTTTTTCTTTTCTTGCTGTTGTTATGAGTTTATCATTTGTTTGATTTTGTAAGAAAGGTGGCATAAAAATTTATACTTTTCAGAGATGATGGAGGGAGAACTTTTCTTAGGAGAGAGATAATTTCATCACTGTAATGGAAGCAAAGATAACAGAAGATAGTTATAGATGCAATTAAATTTCTGTATTTAGTTTTGGCAAGTGGACCAGGGCCCATTTTTTGGTTTCTATTTTCCCCAAAGTATGAGGCAAAGATAAACGCTGATATTTACAGTAATAGGGAACACTGAAAATATGGGGTGCTCATAGTTTGCAACTGGAAATTGGGGAAAATAAGAAAACAAATTGTTGTAGAAATATTTTTAAACTGCTAGGTGGTTTTTAAAGCTTAGCTGGGGGTAAAGATACTGGTAACAATTGGTGGCAATTTGTATTGGTAACAATTTTTATATTTCCCCATCTATTCTCAGAAGTTCTAATTATTCTGGCTCTTCCCTCTGGTCCTTTGGTCCTAAGGATGACATCTGCTTCCTATATTTGCTACCTCCATGATACCTTCGAGCTCTCTTTTCATCCTGTAGATACTTAGATAAAAATATTTGTATGTAAAATGCTCCTATTCAATTAGAGAGTGCCTTCTCTCTCTTGACTGGACTCTCCCTGATACACCCTTCAAAATAATCCATGGAAGTTCAGGATGTAAATTCTAGTAGTGCAGGCTCAGTTCATGTGTCACCTCTTGTCCATTTGCTGTGTACACCTCAGAGGACACTATGACTCACCTAACCTGGGCCTCATGTTCAGGTTCATGGCTGAGGTGAGGGGGTGCCCGGCAGAACCACTTGGAGTTACAGCGAAATTCCCTATAGAAATAGATGGTTCAGAGTAATAGGAATCAGTGCTTGCTGGGCAGGAGGCTTCAGCTACCTCAGATAGCTACACAGCATTGCCTCTCCTCTCCTCTTAGAAATGCATTTGTTTATTAACTGATCCAATCAGCAAGTTATAAACATGGTGCTTTTTTTTCCCTCCAGTCATTGCTATTAGCCATATCTTGTCACACATTGTTTGCTAAAGAAAAACTTCCTGCCACTTTCAATTAGTACAAATCTACCTGGTTCTCATCTTCAACCTCATCTTCAGCTCAAAGATTTTTCTGTCCTCTGCCATTTGCAATGATTGTTTCTCTTCCATAGACTGTCAGGCGTAGAAGAGAGAGACGTGGCTGTCTTTGAGACACTGCCTTACTTGTTTTTCTGAATTCTGTGACCCACAGTCTTCTGGGGCTCAGTGATGGAAAAGAAAGGTTGTGCGTTACTCTCCAAGAGGCAGTTTTATTGTTGATTCCTTTCTGGCTGATTGAGACAGATTTTCTGGTCAGCTGAAGTATCTCCTGCTTGGGAGTGTGCCAGTGACTTGGGCATGAGGGTAAGTGCCTTGGAGCTGCTGTGGTCCCCTCACTGTACGGTCTCCTGATTTGGAAAATCTGGCTCAAGCCCCCTTGGCCTGTGGGTGGTATTTTATACAGCAGGACACCTTGTCAGGAACATGCTAGCCAAGTGATTCAAGTGTAACTGTCTCCAGAAAATCAGACATTCATGTGGAATCATGACAGTCAAGGCTGCTGCATCCTCCCTGATACCATCTGAGATGTCAGGATTCACACGGAGTCAGTGCCATCTAAGACACACAATGGTAAATTTAACGTCCCAGTTGAGCTTGGTCATGATTTCCAAACATGTGTTTAAAGATTAGTCTGGATGTTTGTGTGAGGGTTTGTTTGGATGAGACTGGCATTTAAACCGATGGAATTTAAGTAAAGTATATTACCGTCTATAATGAAGGTGGGCCTCCCCCAGTCAGTTAAAGGCCTGAATAGAACAAAGGATTAACCTCTCACATCAACAAGGAAGGAAATCTACACCAGAATCCTGCTGGACTTGGACAGAATCTTTAGATCTTTGTGGGTCTGTGGCCTGTGGCCTTGGAACTTGAACTGCAGCCTCACATCCCTTTCTCCGTCCATTTCTGGCCTGCTGACCCACCCTGCAGATTTTGGAATTGCCAGCTCTCAAAATCACATGAACCAAGTGCTTAAAATAAATCTCTTTCTGTACCTATAAATATCCTACGAATTCTGTTTCCCTGGATAATCTTGAATAATACAAATAGATCAGCAAACTCAGATTACTCTTCTGTAAGACTGCAGTTATTCTGACTTTTGCCCTGTAACCTCTATCCTCCTGGTTTTCGAGGCTGCCCCAGAGTCATTTTGTTTCCTCCTGCTTATACAGGTCAATATAGTTGGGACGTGTTGAATAGGTGGAGGGAATGTCAGCCTTTGCACCTGTCTGCACCTTCCATCTCTACGAGCTAGTATCTTAGACCCCCGACCCAGCGTGGAGACAGCCCTGTGCATGAACACGCAACCCTGTGCAGTGTCACCTTGTACGAACTCCTCACAAGCATTTCCAGACGAGGAATGCCAATCGTGGAGGGTACCTTGGTCACCTCAGGCTGCTAGAACAAAATACCATCGACTGTTTGTTGTTAGAAAGAAGATCATTTATTTCTCATGATTCTAGAGGCTCTGACGTCCAAGCTGAAGCCGCTGGCCGATTCAGTGTCTGGTGAGGGCACTCTTCACGGCTTGCACAGGGTTGCCTTCTTTCCCTATCCTCCAGTTCAGGAGTGGGAGAGGGATCCTGCCTCTTAACTCTTCCTGTTAGGATGCTAATCCCCTCATGGAGGCTTCCTTCTCAAGACATCATATCACCTGGATTAATTCCCAAATGGCACGACTATGACTACCTTATCTTCGGGGATTAGGGCTTCTGCATGTCAATTTTGGAAGAACACATGCAGTCCCTAACGAGGTGGTTCCTAGTGGTGGCATGCCTAATTCTGTCCCATCTTAATAAACCCCCCAAGTGTTTGAAAGTTTTATTAGAAAGTGGGTACTTTGCATCTCTTTGAACTGAATTTTTGTGATGTAGAAGAAAGGAAAATTTCCATCCGGCTCTGCTTCTTCTTACCCAAAGACTGCCACAGACAGCTTTTTCTTATAGTTTTATGGAGAATTTGATTTCCGAGAATATCTTATCATAATGAGGGGCCGTGTTTTGCCTGTTCTTCTGCCTTCGGATTCCACGTCTCTTAACACGGCCACCTGAAATCCGATGAACGGAAAAAAAAAGCATCCTCTGGCTCCCTGGGAAAGCACAGCCAGGAAACAAGGTGGGAGCCCCCTGCCCAGCGCGCAGGCTTGGCCTTTCATGGGGGAGCAAATGTTAGCAGGATTATCCAGCTCCGTGCGTCTCTGGGGAAAACTCACCCTGTGCTATTTCTTTGTCGTGAGCCCAGCTACTAAGAAGGCCCGGGATGTGCAGATTCACCGATGGAGTCACAAAATGGAGACCCTGCGTGAGCTACAGAAATACAAACACCTCTTTTGATCTCTATCAGAGGATTCTGCATTTGGGCACTACACATATACGCTGCTTAACGTACCACGTAGTAGAGGGTGGGAGAATCTATCCAGCACTATAGTTGTTAGGGTCTTCAGTCAATGCATACCTTTACTTACAAAAAATATATATCAAAATTTTTAAACGCCCTTGCTCTGACTCATTGAAACAAAAATGCACCTTCAAGTACATGGGTAAAATATTCAGGAGATTTTGAAAAGCAAAATTAAGAATATCTTTTCTTGTTTGATCAATGGATCTTGGGGTGCAGAAGTGATAACTACCAGATTATCTTCTCTGACAAATTAGATCCGGACATGAAAGTAGTGCATTATGAAAAATTCAGTAAAACAAGTCGAAAAAGAATTAAAATTCTTTCTAGCATTTTCTTTTTGAAATCAGAGAGACTTGTGTATGTTTTCACTAAGAATTGCCGGTGCATTTGGAGCCATTATCCTCACATGCCCGCTGACATCAGCAGCACATATCGATGCTGAGGAACCCCACAGTCCTTACAACAGCCCGCAGCACCCACGGACACCTTACCCGGAAACAGCGCGAGGCTGTGAAAATGAAGGATTTCCTTCCAAAGTTGTTTCTTTCCGTATGCTCCTTTTCTTGTGAAAATAATATTAAGGACAGAAATGCCAATGTAAACACTTGGTGGTGAAAGGTCCGTGTTCACTCTAGCGCTCCAGCTTTCCATTACTGTTGTGTCACATTTAAAAGGACGTGTTTTAGAAGGTTTTAATTGCTGCCATAGGCAGATTCGGTATCATGCTAAAGTACAGTATAATAGTAAAGAAATGGCAATTATGAAAGGGGGAAATATCCGGGTAGTGGTTGAAGTCTTTGGATTTTCACTGAGTTGAGTGGCACGTGCAGCATTTTAACAGGAAAACTAAATGGACATTCAAATGTAGAAACTTACACTGTATTCTTGTTTGGAAAGATAAGTATTTTGGTTAAATTAAATGAATTTTTGGGCTTAGAAAACATGCAGTAAGATTTCAGAATATGCAGGGTTGTTTTTGAAAAACGCTAATACACAGAAAATGAGCTATAAAGATATCCCATCATGCTCTGCCTGTTCAATACACTAATAAATGAATTAGTAGTGCGATATGAGACAGTGGACACTGTTATTAAAATTCTTAAAATCCCTGCATTCCCCCAAATCAAACTAAAAATTAAAAATTTGAGGTGTTCGTTGGTGCTGCAAGTGGTGTTTTGCATACTGGCTGGAAAGGACAAGAACATCTTTTTTTTTTTTTTTTTTTTTTACTTTTTTTTGTGACAGAGCTTCAAGCTTTCTCCCTGGGTACAGTGCTGTGGCATCACAGCTCACAACAACCTCCAACTCCTGGGCTCAAGCAAATCTCCTGCCTCTGCCTCCCAAGTAGCTGGGACCACAGGCACCTGCCACAACACCTGGCTATTTTTTGGTTGCAGCCCTCATTGTTGTTTGGCAGGCCCAGGTTGGATTCAAACCCGCCACCTTAGGTGTATGTGGCTGGCGCCTTAGCCGCTTGAGCCACAGGAGTGGAGTCAGGACCAGAACATCTTGGCAAATGTTAATGAAAAAGGAAGTATGAGGAAAGTACCAAACTTTATAAATCGGAATCATGACATCACTGCAGACCAGTACCACTTATTATGTAGAGACATAATTATTCCAGAACCAACAAAATAACATGTTCAAAGTGGTTTGAACATTACAAAATGGGGCATGGAAGAGAGCTGCGCAGAAAGCTTCACAGTGTCTGCTGGAGTCCACGCTTGCCTGTGGCGACTGTAAGGATATACGTGAGGCCGTGAGGGGGAACACAAATGTTAACATACGATTTATGTTAGAAAATAAACAATAGCATATTTATGTAGCACAAATAGAGGGAATAGACTCATTTTCATTAGAGGGCACGAGTTTTGAAAACAAGAGTATTACTGATTTTGTATGGTGAATATTTTTATATTCTACTTTTTGGGAAAAAAATGCATTTACAAATTTTATTCAGTTAGATAATATGTAGTATACAAAATATTATACAGTATACAAATGGTATACTATAAGTAAATATTTAACTTCCGAAATAAAGAAATCCTGAATATTTACCTGCTGGCCAGATGATCACATTAATTTATTCATCCAATGTAATTAACACTGCTTATAATGTTATTATATTGAAAATCAGAACATTGACGCTGGATTATCTTATACTGTCACTAGAAGGGGACTGTATTTAGCCCCCTGCCCCATGCCTGTATCCATCTCTTCTGCCTTTTGAGAGGAGCTCTGACACCATAGAAACTGTGGTGTCAGGGGGCTGTGTTGGCAAGGAGGGCTGTTTCTCCTGATCCCAGATTTTAGGACGGGGGCGCTGGAAAAGGCAAAGCTGAGAAGTGAAGTGAGTACAAAAAAAGGACACGGTGGCGAGTGACTGCAGGAAAAAGAAAATGAGGATTTCAGAGGCTTCCGTGACAGCCCGCCGCACTCCGAGTGCTGCCTGAAAGGGAATTCCAGGGGGTCACTGGGCATTCGCGGTAGGATATACCCGCCATCTCTACAAGAAATTGCCTCTAAATATACTTATTTTAATTCTTAAAGGATTTTGGATTTAGATTTAGGGGAATGGTTATTTGTTTAAGAAGTAGTACTGCGCTCAAATTGGGCCCAAGGAGACCCACATTTATATTCAAGATCAAATAGAAAAATATCTGTGTATTCTATGACACATTACTTACCTGCAGAATAATGTAAATCTTTTCTGTAGCCAATATTGTTGAATGGGGTTCAATTAACTGTATACCTACTCTCCTGCAGGATAATGAATACTGGGCTCTACATCACGTTAATATGCATATATTACGAATTTCACGTTGCTTAGTCAAACCTTTTCCAGAGTTATAACATATCACTTTAACATTTGTTGGTTAGAAAATATATTTTATGAATATTTCTTCCCTGTTATTTTTTAAAACTTTTATTTACCTGCCAGTGGTAGTAAAATTCTAGGAACTCAATTTGGATATTTTTATAACTACACTTATATTTCTATAGGAAAAATGTTTCATATGGTTAGATGTACATCTGTAATGTTAGTTTGCATCATGGTTAAAATCTCCAAGACAAATACAAGTAGTTTCATTTTATTCCTAATATATATTTTGATCAACTAATCAATGTATTTTAAAAATCATAATTATTGTTGGTATGTTTAAAAATAAATTTCAGTAACATTGAAATAACTAATGGTAGATTATACAAGAAAATTAAGAAAGAAATCATTTCTAGTAAAACTTAAATATCTACAGATTAGTTTTTCATCTGAATTATAATTTAAAAATTAATTTTTATCAAGAAAAACTTCTTTTTCATAAAGGAGTTCTCCAATTTTCTGCAGCTGTAAAACCATACTGTCGAGATGACACCTCCATTTAACAACTAATCTTCTTTCAAAAGCTTGGCAAACGTTTTTAAAGAAGCACTGTCTTTATAATTGCAAAGAAAAAATTATTTTTTTTTCTTTTACATTTAGAAACATTGCATTTCCATATTCTAGGGGATGGGAGAGGAGTAAATGGGGGGGGGAGGGTGATTGGTGGGGTCACCTCTGTGGTTTATCCTACAAGGGTATACAAGTGAATCTTTCTAAAAGTAGAGTATGGATATCTTAACTCAGTAACTAGGAAAATGACATGAGGGCCACATTAACTAGTTTGATGAGAGTATTTCAAAATGTATATGGAAATATCACACTGTACCCTGTGATTTCATTAACGTACACAGCTATGATTTAATAAAAAATTAATTTAAAAAGAGATCAGAAAGGATTAGAAAAAAAAAAGGAAACATTGCATTTGCCTTGAATAGACTTTATTATGAAATATGTTTTAGTCATACCAATTTCATGCCTAAACAATGCTTTCAGCCGATCGCTTCTGCCAATATTCTGATAGCTGTTTTAAGTACTCGCTAACCTCACACAGTCGCATCAAAGATATGAAGAAATCTCCTCTAATTTAATTAATTTTACAAATAAGCTTTGCCACTTCCATTTTCATGCACTTATACATGTCAGCTTTGCTGGCTGGACCATCTTCTAAACTATGAATGCCTGTCACTGTCTGAATCACCTTCCAAGGCTCATTTTAAAAGCCGGCTTCTCTAAGAATTCTCTTTTTGTTATTTCAGCCTGCAGTGATTGCCGCTGCCCTCATTATGCTATGGAGTCTTTTTTAGTTACATTCAAGTGTTACAAAGTGTTCAGGCTTTTCTCCTTGATTAAGTGCAGAGCTTTTTTATAAGTATCAATTTTTGTTGAAAAAAAAAATCCCATAAAGAGCCAAAGGTGACATGTCTCTAAGGTATCAGAACCAGGAAAATTTATAATTCCCTTGAGCACCCGGTGCATTTTTAATTTCATAGACATTGGTCTTTGTAATAGATCCTATTTTCTTTTATTACTGTTGCTCAGAAACCCAGCATCTAATTTACACTTCCTATCTTGAAAGTATACCGGACAGTATCTTAAACCTTTTGTTTATATGAATTCATTAGCTTTACAACTGTTTTCATTCTTTTTTTTTCGGATTCTAATTCTCCCTTGCCCTGAGTTTCTTCATTTACGATATCTTGGAATTCTGGTGTTCTGGAAACATCCTTTAAGGCTCCTTATTTATATATTTTTTAATATTGAAGAGAAGCATATGCAAATAAATGGAGAAAAACTGGCTGAAAATCATTACCCTTATCTGGCAAATTATTTTCAAAGTGGGGAGTGAAAAATAAAATAATAAGAGATGCAAAAAATAATACATTTGAACTATGTTTATGTCTTATTTTAAAAGTAAACATAAATTAGCTTTAGAAACATTCAATATACACATTGATGAAATCCATGTATGCAATTTACAAATAAACACACATACACCCCACACACACACGCCCTGAGGGCCGATTCTTCCAGCTGTTGGGAGTGTGAGGACAACTGAGGACTCTAGTACCACTCCGGGAACTGTCCTTAGCTAAAGAAAGTTGCCTTGCTCAAGGTCCTTTCTCCTGGAGGGTGGCCTGCATCCAATAGTTAGTTGATGTCAGGGTTACAAGAAGCTGGTCCTTTTTCCCCAAGCCAGTGCAATTCTTAAATGCGCCCTGTGGAGTTGGTGGTACTTTAGCTGTGACTGTCTCATTTGCTGACCTTCTTCTGCCTCTCAGTCCCGCTTTTTAACTCCTGCTCTGTGTGTAAATCCCGAGAGCATTTCATAAACCTCCTGTATGATAATCTCATAATCTCCATCTCAGAGACTACTCCTCAGGTAGTTAAACATATACATATATAAATAGATAGATCAGCTAGGTAGGTATGTAGGTAGGTAGATGATAGATAGATAAAAAGAAATTACACACTTGCATGAAGTGAGTGTTACAACGGCCATCACCTGGGTGTGACACATGGTGAATAATCCTGATCAAAGTGGAGGAATCTCCACAACATTCCATAGATGACAAAACATCCCTCTGTTCCAAGCTATTACTTCTTACTCTCACAGGACTATATTTAGTCTTTTCAGAAAACTTTATGGTTGACGGTTAATTTAGTCTATAGAGGAGCTGATCTTACCAACTAGGATCAGCAACTATGGTCCCTAGAGCCAGGTGCTTGGGTTTGAACCTGAGCTCCTCTGTTCCCTAACTGTGTGATCTTTGGCTATTACTTACCCTCTCTGGGCCTCCATTTTATTTATAACATGAGTACAATACAAATAACTATTTCACAGCTTTGTTGAGACAATATGATGACTTAATTTAAAGTGACTGGAAAAGAACCTGGCATATGTGTGTTAACTATAATCACAATTTTACAAATGAAGTGTGAATTACCCAGTTGTAGATCTTAAGCACTTTTGTTTTTATTTTTTAATCCCAAACAGTTCTATACACATATAACCCATACAGATATTGGTGTCATTGAAAAGTAACGTAGAGGATGACACATCGATGGAGGTGGAAAGGTAGACAAGTGAATTCTTTGACATTTCAGTATCATAAGGAAAAGAAAGACTTGATAAGCTTAAAGTACTTGGAAATTCTGATTGGCTCTGTTTAGGCTATCAGGGTACAGTTATATTTAGATGGATGTTGTGGGTAATTCTAGCCAGAAATTAGAGGGAACTACTGTGCTGGTTTAAAAACATATGTGGAAATTCTTATAAAATTCCCCCACCAAAAAGGGGAATTCATTGTCTGACTTCGACATTAAAAGGGACTAGCATTTAGGACTACCAAGATGAACAGAATGGGGTGAAAGGGAAATTGCTTTATATCTGGGACTCTGACAGCAAAGACCAGAAAGTTTTCTCGGTGGGCTTTGAACAGGGTCTGCAGGAGGAAGTCCAGCTACTGTGTGTAAAGACCACTCCAGAGAGGGAGGCCCGAGAGGCCCAGCTGCTGTGGGCCCTCCCGTCAGGGGACTTCACCAGCACAGGGACCAGACACAGGAGCCAAGATGCTTCAGGACCACTCCACGTAGGGCAAGAACTGCCAAGAAATCTCTCCTAGTCTTGAGCAAAATACCTGACAAGTTATATATTCAGCTCCTCTTCTGTAGTGATTCGTTACTTAGGCAATGGGAGAGATACATGAACCTATTTAGAACCTAAATTCATCACTTTTCTATAAGAGGACGAGCACAGGAATAAAAAATCAAAGAGACAGGCATTCACCAAAATTATTTTTCATTTTTAAGATTTTTCAAGGTGCGCTTAAATCTCTTGAAATTATGTTTAGCCACAAGTAAATATCACTCACCCTGTTTTCTCGGCTTCCTGCACCACAGTGCAGATGTCTTTATTTCAGAGTTTGAATAAAAAAGGACCCCAATCACCCAGCAGGCAGGGCACATGTGCATGCACACACGCCCACAATCACCCAACACGCATGCATGGACACCCGCACACCCCCACATGTGTAATGCACACACACTGCACACACCACTCTACTCCTATTTTTTGGTTGGGTAAACAAGGGGAAATTTTTCTGTTATTAAAATCTATGGGCACAGGCTGGTCATTCTTTACCGAGGTAAGATCTTCTATCTTTGTTTAAAACTGAGACAACTGAAACAACAATAGCATCAAATCATAGTGGTTTTTGTTTATTAGAATTCCTGGTGAACTCACCTTCTTTTCTATAATAGAATTATTATGAAGTGAAATATGAATAATATTTCAGGCCAGAGAAAAAGAGATATGATTTTTTTCTTATATAATCTGTGCTTTCATAGTCTTCATTATTATAACTTGTGAACATTAGCTTTCTGGAATCATATGGCCACAGCCTTGGGATTCTAAAGGACACTCTGACCATTTAGGAAGCCTGTGCTTTGTCTGATGGCAGGAGAACGGACACTTGGCAGATGCCTAAGGGTTTTAGTCTCCAAGCTTAAGATTTATCCAGGGAGTTTTTGCTCAATAATGGTCCCTGCTTTCTAGTGGAAAGATGCATAGATTTTTAGATGCTAAGATAAGCATTCGTAATTATACATCCTATCAATACTCTCTGTAGCAATTAGCAATTAGACCGATTTACTCCTCTATGGGAGAGGTCACACAATTGGCATATTTTCTTCCCAATTTTTTTTTTGCATACGTATTCTCAAAGCACTATATAAAGAGGCTTCTTAAATGAATGTAGTATGCTACATGGGTTATTTCTTTAAACAATAAGTGAGAGAATAATTAAGGAACATTATCTGAGTTTTAATCTATAAAGTTTAGTTTTGTTTTCATTGTAGGTAAGCACATCTTCCTAAATGAATTCAGAAGCACAATCCTGTGGGGCGTTTGAAACCAGATCCCAATACCCTGGGATCTCTGCTGGATCTCCGTTTGTTACCTGTGGGAAAGTGGCTCTGATTAAGTAGCTCTGAGATCAGTCATTCCGGCCTGCACTGAATTGTAGCTGTTCAAGCGTCACTAAGTTGTAGCTGTTCAAGCTTCACTAGAATCTTCCCCATCTTTCGGCCCCTGAGTATTGCAGGTACCTGTGACAGTAAACTCAAACTGAACCAGTGGAACTGACACACCCAGAGTGCAAACACTGTTGCTGTCTGTGGAGGGGAAAGACTCTCAGAGGAGGAACTTAATCTGACAACTCCACTGAAGGAAACATGTACGAGCATATGTGAGCTGTTTTTAAGTATCATGCAGAGTGTCTAGAAGGAGAAATATAGGCAAAACGCCTATATGCCTCTGGAAAAAAGAAGCCATTTGAGAGGGAGCAGTGAAAAGACTTTGTGCAGGCATACTTGTAAGAAACTGAGGCAGAATCCCATGTGGCCAGGTTGGTTGTGAGCCTAACATGACCAAGGCTTCGGCTGGAATAGCATTTACTGTGTTAAG
>CAUYTI010117309.1:0-31774 GCA_963575145.1 Galago senegalensis
GGTCCCAGCTACTTGGGAGGCGGAGGCAGGAGACTCGCTTGAGCCCAGGAGTTGGAGGTTGCTGTGAGCTGTAATGCCATGGTACTCTACCCAGGGGGACAGCTTGAGGCTCTGTCTCAAAAAAAAAAAAAAAAAAAAAAATTCAAACATAACAGAAAGTACAAAATCCTTATAATCCCAGCCTGAGATGACCAACTGTTAACAGTCTGCTGCCTGTCCTCTAGAAAATTTGTTATCTGTTTAGAAGTAGCACTGAATGACAGACTCTTCCCTAAAAGGAAGTACAGACGGTCAGAATAGACTCTAGTTTAGGGAAGCTGTAAATGCAAAAGCAACCACAGAAACGGAGCATTTCAAAGGAGATAAAACTCTCAGAACAATACACCTCTTAGGTATCACGATACCTTATTTTTATAACTTATGTCATCACTACATTCCCCAGAATAACAATCTTGTCACAATCCAGGTAGTGTTATCTGCTCCAAGATTATTTAGATATTTTAATTGACAAAGAAAAAAAATCATCATCATCTTTCCACTTCACCTGCTGGGCATAAAAGGTGGCCACGTTTTTCTTCCCCATCCGATAAGCTTCCTTTGCCTTGCTGTAGCACTCCATCCTCTTCTGCTGGTGCAGGAAAGCCTCTGCCCGGTAGTCATCATACTCCGGGTACTCAAAATCCTGGAAACATGGTTCGCTTGGGGTCTCTTCAGTATCTTTCAGTTTCTTTGCCTATAAAATGTTACACAAAAAGCAGTTACGAGGCCAGGCACGAGGCTCACACCTGTAATCCTAGTTCTCTGGGAGGCTGACGCAGGTGGATAGCCTAAGCTCACAGTTTCAAGACCAGCCTGAGCCAGAATGAAATCCTGTCTCTTAAAAACAGCCGGGCGTTGTGACAGGCATCTGTAGTCCCAGCTACTTGGGAGGCTGAGGCAAGAGAATTGCTTGAGCCCAAGAGTTAGAGGTTGCTGCGAGCTGTGACGCCATGGCACGCTACTCAGGGTGACAAGTGAAGACTGTCTCAAAAAAAAAATAAAGCAATTACAAAGAAAGTAAACCCCCTCCCCCGCCTTATCTTCAGAAAATGCATATGAAACCCAGATTCTCCCTGCTGACTGCTTCCTCACCTCCTTCCACCCCTGCTAATCCTCCAGGGTTAACCAATTCCTAGACACAATTCCTAACTGTTCCTGCCAGCACATCCTTCATTTATAAACCAACCAATCCAGAGCAACCTGCTTTATGGGGCTCTTACACTCCAGGCCACCATCCGTTCCCTAACTACTCCAGGGCCAAGTATTAGACAACTTAGGGCAGTTTCTGTGCTCCAGAGTCCGCTAAAACTATTTAAACTAGCCAATCCTAAACCTGCTTATCCTGCCTTGCCCATTCCTTCCTATTGAAACCATAATAAGGACTTTTGCCCACATTTCTGCCCCAACTCCTTCACCTCCTGACCTACCCTGCTTCCCTGCGCGGTGCTGATGGTGAGCCACACCTCCTGTTTCTAGGGAATCTGTGAGTATAATAAACTTCCTCCTTTATGACATTTCTGCATGTCTTATTGTACCTGATTAAAACAAATCCTGGGTATCCTTAAAACAACTCTGCACCCGCTAGGATAGGCATAATCAAAAAGAACAAGTTTCAGGGAAGATTTAGAGAAACTGGAACCCTCATACATTTCTCATGTCAATGTAAAATGGTACAGCCACTTTGGAAAAAAGCATGACACTTTCTCAAAAAGGCTATTCAATTAAGCAGCAGAGTTCAGAAACTGCAGAAATTCAAATGCTTGTCATTCACACTGAAGAAAAAAATCAGGTATAAATTCATCATTCTGAGTGCCTAGACATTCTAAACCAAATATGCCACTGGTGGTTAAAATTTTAATCTAGTCAAAATGATGAGAAACAATGATTAAGTTTTTGTATGCAACAAACAAATTATATTTTTATACACAAACACCCACCACTACAGGAAAAAATAAGTAATCCCATACCTTTTTCTCTTTAGACTTCTGGGCAGTATGAGAAGAGACATTTTCATTTTGGTGAACAAACTCCTGTGCTACAACTGTTTTCACAGGGTCCCCTTCAAGAACACAGTTTAGAAACTGCACAGTGTGTTCCAATGAGTAACTGCAGGAAGTATAAGTACAAACATACTATCAATAAATGAAAATAAAACTTATGTGGAGACCTTAACATAAGCAATTTTCAAACATTTTATAAGAATATTGAAAACACTGAAATTAAATGCTCATTGTATATCAAATTAATTTTCAAAAAATGAACACCAAGGTAACAACGGTAATTCAATTTCTTATTTTTTTTTTTTCTGAGACATAGTCTCACTATGTCATCCTCAGTAGAGTGCTATGGCGTCACAGCTCACAGCAGCCTCCAAATCTTGGGCCTAAGCAATCCTCTTGCTTCAGCCTCCCAAGTAGCTGGGACTACAGGCACCCACCACAACACCCGGCTACTTTGTTGTTATTATTGTTGCAGTTGTCGTTGTTTAGCAGGCCCGGGCTGGGCTGGGACCCGCCAGGCTTAGTTTATGTAGCTGGCTCCCTAACCACTGAGCAACAGGTGCTGCCGATTTCTGATCTTTTACTCCAGATGAATTATCCACAACGAATCTTTCTTCCATTTTTATCATATATTCTTAATAGCTAAATTCACACATGGCTCTAGTTTCCCTCAAACATAGATAATAAACCTTTAAAGCTGACATTTTTATTGTGTCAAATGCACTTTTATTTATGCCATGAGATTCTAGTCCAAAAAGGTCTAAGCAGGGACATAGAATATAAAAAGTGAAATTATCCTACCTCTCCTACATTATACAGCCATGTTTTCAAGGTGATCCTACATTGTAGGAAATTCTACAAATTGACAAACATCTAATATACTCACGTTCTAAAATTTGAAGAAAATCATAAATGACTTCACACTGCTCATTATTTCATACTATTTATGACACTCATCTCTCCCATTGGCCAGATACTGAAGAGGTGACCACATAGGAATATCTTCTGAAAAGTGGTAACTACATATTCTGAAATAGGGCAGTATTTGGCTAGTCTTCAATTTATTAAAGACAACCCTGGAAGGGATGCTATTTGGGACCACAGTTCTATGTTAGCCCTCCCACCACAGACAGGACTCTAGAGGGTAGGTGCCATTACCAATAACCATATCCTTTCTAAAATCACCCACCCACTCACGGGGCTAGAAATCCGTCTCCATCAACCACAGGTGTGTGTTTGAGGGTTGCAGCCCAGAGGACAATGCCTCGAGCACTGACTGCAGTAACTGAGCCTACCTCCCTCCAGAATTAACTTGAAACTACTGCTCTCAGAAGACAACCATCCTGCTGTTCGCAGACAAATGAGGCAATCAACTATCTACCCTAAGGTACCTGACTGATGATCACTCTGGCCATTTGCAGAAAGGGTTCACCCAGCCCTCTCCCCTTGTCTGGGGAGCACAACTCTGGGCTGTTTCACCTCAAGCCCTCTAACCCTAGGTCCCCACAGAACACAGTGGCCATATGCCAGCACCTTCCCCTAACCCCCTAGCCCCCAGCTTTTAGAAGAATTTAGCACATAATTCTACAAAAACTACCAGTTAGGGGACAAAAATAAACAAGGAAATTATAGATTGGAATAATTATCATTAAAAACTTGATTTAAGGCCAGGCGCAGTGACTCATGCCTGTAATCGTAGCAACTCTGGGAGGCCAAGGCAGGTGGATTGCCTGAGCTCACAGGTTCAAGACTAGCTTGAACCAGAACAAGATCTCATCTCTAAAAATAGCTGGGCACTGTGGTGGGCACCTGTAGTCCTAGCTACTAGGGAAGTGGAGGCAAAAGAATTGCTTGAGCTCAAGACTTTGAGGTTGCTGTGAGCTATGACTCCATAGCACTCTATCAAGGCAAAAAAAAAAAAAACCACCTTGACTTAAGTGATATATTTAAAAATCTATATACTCAACAGAGATTGAATATGCTATTCAAAAGAACAAGTTGAGTATCCCTTATCCAAAAGTGTTTCAGATTTTGGATGCTTTCAAATTTTGAAATATTTGCATAATCAGACTTTGTATAATGAGATATCTTAGGGATGAGACCCAAATCTTTATTTCTGAGCCAGAGCCTCAAGCTGTCACCCTAGGTAGAGTGCTGTGGCATCACAGCTAACAGCAACCTCCAACTCCTAGGCTCAAGTGATTCTCCTGCCTCCACCTCCCAAGTAGCTGGGACCACAGGTGCCTGCCACAACGCCTGGCTATTTTTGGTTGCAGCCATCATTGTTCTTTGGCAGGCCCGGGCTGGATTTGAACTCAGCAGCTCAGGTGTATGTGGCTGGTCCCTTAGCTGCTTGAGCCACAGGGGCGGAGCCAAGACCCAAATCTTAACATGAAATTCATTTATATTTCATATGTGCCTTCTACACACAGGCTGAAGGTAATTTTATCCAATATTTTTAATAATTTTCTACATGAAACAGTATGTGTATGAGTATCAGAAAGCACAGATGTCAGGTGTGGAATTTTCTTTTGTTGGTATGTTGGTGCTCAAAAAGTTTCAGATTTTGAAGCATTTTGGATTTCAGATTTCTGGATTTGGAATGCTCAACCTGTACTTTCATAACATTTGTAAAAACTAATTATGTGTTAAAGCACAAGGAAAACATCAAATTCCAGAACACAGAACGCTTCTAGGCCACATTCTTTTTTTTTTTTTTTTTGAGACAGAGCCTCAAGCTGTCCCCCTGGGTAGAGTGCCATGGCATCACGCTCACAGCAACCTCTAACTCCTGGACTCAAGCGGGTCTCCTGCCTCAGCCTCCCAAGCAGCTGGGACCACAGGCGCCCGCCACAATGCCTGGCTATTTTCTGGTTGTAGCCGTCATTGTTGTTTGGTGGGCCCGGGCTGGATTCGAACCTTAGGTGTATGTGGCTGGTGCCTTAGCCACTTGAGCCATAGGCGCCGAGCCAAGGCCACATTCTTATACCCCTATACAATAAAATAAAATAAACAATAACCTTCCAATACTACCAAAGCCATCAAACTGTTTAGAAAATTAGAAACTCTTGGTTAATAGAAAATAAACTGAAATTAGACATCATTTAGAAAATAAGGAAAATTAAAGTACTATATATCAAGATAAAAAATATATACAGGAAAAAATCCATACCTTTATGTATTTGTTATTAAACACTGAAACAAACTAACCAAAGGGTTGAAAATTAATAAATTTTAAGAAAAGAGTCTGTAAAAATAGAGAACATAAAAAAATAGGCTATGACCAATAAACCAAGAGTTTGTTCTTAAAAAGGACCAATCTGATAAAGGGCAAAACAGAGGAAACACAAAATATTCAACATTAGGAAAAGAAAAAAGATATGATCAAATGCAAAATAATTACAAAATATAATACATGGCTTAAAAACAACAAACTTGAAAGACAGACGACCAAAATGACTCATGAAAGAAATCTGAATAATTAACCTTAAAAAGATCGTGAAAGGTTCTAAAGACCCTCTACCTTAGGAGGTACAATCTCAGAATCTTCGAGGTCAAAAACAAAAACCTGAAGGTAAAGCAGACTTTATTTCAGAAATCCATCATTATGACTGATACAAAATTATTAATAAACAAACAAAAAAAACCTATATTAGAAATTTAAAAAATCCTACCAAGGTTTCTATTTAAAACAAACTCTTACTAAAATAGGTATTTAAGAAAAATATATGACCAAAAGCATACATTATTCAAACCAGAGCATTTCTAATATACCAAACATCAAAACATACTATAATACTACCATAACTAAAGCCATATGGTTACAACTCAGGACCTAAAAAATAGCTCAATGGAACTAAAGTCTTTAATCAAAAGAAAATATATATTTGGGAATGTAGCAAATATTACTGATTACACTTTATACCAGTGGGTAAAGACAATCCATTTATCCAGTTAATCTTTTGGAAAAACAAGTTAAATCTCATTTATAAACCTCTACCTCATATTATACGTACAAACAAGCTAGGTAGATCTTAAAAATAATAAAGAAAATATTTTTATAATGTCAAAGTAAAGCAGACTTCTTAAATTTAAGATATAAAACCCAGATACAACAAAGAAAAAGATTATCTAATAAAATATCTGAATCCAAACATGCATATGACCAAAGAAAACACAGTTAAGAGTAAAGTGTCAGAGCAGGAAAAGTAACTGTAATCTATCTTAACAAAGACTACTATACATGATATAGGAAGAGCTTTCACAAGTCCAGACAGAAATAGAAATGAAAAAGAATAGGCAAAAAGCAAGTAATTAATAGAAAAAGCTCATCTGGGCTGGGTGCAGTAGCTCACACCTGTAATCCTAGCACTCTGGCAAGGCCACGGCAGGAGAACCCCGTGAGTGTGAGGTTGCTGTGAACTAGGCTGACACCATCACACTCTAGTTTGGACAACAAAGTGACACTTTATCTCCAAAGGACAAACAAACAAAAACAAAAAAAACCTCACTCATACTAGTAACAGTAAATTTAAATAATGACAAATCATTTTCCCCATCAGACTGGCAAAATTTTTTAAGATTCCTAATATCCAGGGAGGTTATATTGCCAGGACATCTAACTAATACAGACAGCCTTTATTAAAGGGATTTTGCATTGCCTATTAAAATGTTAAACCTATGTACTCTGAATTAGCAATTTCACTTAATGCTCACTGGAACATGGTTTCCAATTTTTCTTACAGCCAGAAAATCCACAAATGGAAACATGTTTAAATAAATTATGGTACTTCTCTAATACAGAATACTACATAGACTTAGAAAAAGAGCAGATCACTGTATGGAGAGGAAAAATATCTACCAGCAAAACTAAAAAATAGTACATAAAGTACAACCTCTTTTTTGGTGGAAAACAACTGTATATATACACACAAAAGCATGTAGGCACCCGCATCTACGCACACATCAGCATGTAAATAAAAACATGGTAACAAGGCGTGTGAACTGCTCCACACGGCTCACTGCTCCTTGCTACCTCACACACCCTGTATGTGAATGGTTTATAAGACAGTGGTCTCCCCTCTTAGCTTAGGTTTCACTTTCCCAGCTTTCAGTTCCCCAAGGTCTATCAAGGTCTGAAAAATATTACAACACGAGGTTGTAAAAAATATCACAACACCAGGTACAATTTACAAGGTTTTTGTTTCTAGTCCTTATCTTAAACATTGTTATTGTTTCTAAATTTCAAGCCTTTTTAATTTTGTGAAGGCAAAAAGTGGAAACCTAATAAACACATGTACATGTAAAAAAAAAGAAGAAGAAGAAATTAATAGAGGAGATGTCTGGCCATTTCTACATAAAATGTGAAAATGTGATGTTTTGACCAGAAATATGCAGATAGGAATTTTCTAGTCAGTATGGAAAAGTCACTGTGCGCATCTCTGTTTTATGTGTCTATTTCAGAAAAGTTGTCATTATTAACCAATGAGTGAATCTAGTATTTCACATTTGGGCCGTGATGGGGGAAGAGTAGGAAATTCTGAGTTGGGGAGAATGGGTTGATAAAAGATGTCTTGATAGCAAAGAGACAGGGATAGGGTTGCCAGATAAAATTCACATCACCCAGGTAGATGTCAATTTCAGAGGAAAAAATATATATGCATGACATGCTTATAATAAAATATTATCTGTTGTTCATATGGAATTCAAAAAATATACCTATTACAATACACTGGGCCCTCACTGATTCATCAACTATCAAAAATATATCAAAAAAATCAGAGAAAAAAAATGGATGGTTGTGTCTATGCGGATCACATACAGACTTTCTTTTCTTGTCATTACTCACTAAACAATAAAGTCTAACAACTATTTACATAGCATTTACATCGTCATGAGTATTGTAAGTAACATACAGGTGATTTAAAGTGTACGTAAGGCTGCGACTAGTAATATGCAAATACTATGCCATTTTGGATAAGGAACTTGTACATCCATGGATTTTGGTGTCAGTGAGGTGAGCGAGAGGCCCTGCAACAACTCCTCCCCGGATGCAAAGGGACAACTGTACTCTGAGACAGAGAGAGACCACGTTCACATTCATTCAACTTTTATAGTATGATGTTATAATTGCTCTATTTTTATTATTAATCTTTTACTGTGCCTAATTTTATAAATTAAACCATCACAGGTACAACATGTATAAGAAAAAACACCGTGCTTATAGTCTTCAGTACTATTTGCAATTTCAGGCATCCCCTGTGAGCCTTGGAACATATCCTCCACGGATAAGGGGTAATTACTGTATACCTATATTAATTTTGTTATCAGAAAAATAAACCAGAAAGATTAAAACATATGGCATGTGCTTTCAGTAACATCAGAGTAGAAACTACAGACAATACTTCCAGCACTCACTTGTGGTCCTTGAAGATGTCCACCAGGAAATTTTGGTTAATGGCTGGAAATATCTTAAAGAGCTGCTTCTCCTTTAGTTTAGTGGCACAATCTTTTTCAAACATAAGTGTCTCCCTTTTCTAAAACAAAAACACAAAAATCACCCTTAAGATGGAATTTATTACACTAGCAATGCCCACCAAAAGCATAACTAATAGTTATTTTATTGCAAAAGACTAATAGTTTAAAAGCAATCACAGACTTTCTCATTGTTTAAAGGCTGAAATTAGTAATTTAAGTATTCTTGCATTATTTATATCCCATTTTTGCAAGGTATTGAAGTTGCTCATAAATACATACACACAATCCCACATATACGTGTGTGCATGTGTATGTAAATATAGATATATATATACACACAAAAAAACCTCTCACATGCACACACAACATACTTGGTCACGTAAAAAGGATAATGATACACACACACACAAACAAACAGGATAGAAATAAATCAAGAAGCCAGAAAGTAGTGAAAATAAAGGTTAGAATATGGAATAAATCTGCCACAAAATCCTGTACAATCAGTAAAGATGGGCCATATGTTTAGTTTAAAGTCTCTTAGTGGCCAAAGCAAAGGGGAAACAAAAGATTCTCAGTGTCCATAAAATAAAAACAAACCAGTTCGCTCAGGAGAAGCACAGCTTTTCCTGGTACTGAGACCCGACAGAAATTTCTCTCATGGGTGCTCATAAAAGTGTAAGGCTGTGACTAGTAATATGCAAATACTATGCCATTTTACATAGGGCACTTGTGCCTCAGTTACCCAAGGTCTATCAAGGTCTAAAAATATCACAACACACTGGGCCTCACAGATTCATCCACTTCAGATCAAAAACATCAGAGACAAAAAAGAGACACTATGATGCTGTGGACAACATCCTCAAAACATTCTCCTCAATGTGATATTGTGAACATCCTCCTCAAAATATTCTCCTCAATGGGCAGAGACTGCAATGGACAAATACGCTGGAAAATTCAGACTGACACAAAATCTTAGAATTCACTATTATTTTTAAATTTTCACAAACACACTTACTCCAAAATAAATCTATAAGAATTATGTTATTGTTTTGCAATTCATATTTGGATTTGTCTGTTTAAATTGCCAGACCCAAAAAACTTCCCTAAAAAAATGCTATTTTAGGGTGGTGCCTGAGGCTCAAGGAGTAGGGCACCAGCCCCATATACCAGAGGTGGTGGGTTCAAACCCAGCCCCAGCCAAAAACTATAACCAAAAAAAAAATGCTATTTTAATTTTAACCTAGGATAATGGTTTAAAAAAGTGACAATCTGTCAACACTGTGATACAACTAAATAATTTTTGTTTGTTACAAAGTTCCTAACCTCTGAAAAGTAACTTCCTATATAATTTCAAGGGCAATAAAATGATTTTGAAAATTTTTTTTTCTTCTTTTTGAGACAAGAGTCTCACTATGTTGCCCTCAGTAGAATGCTATGGCGTCACAGCTCACAACAACCTCAAACTCGGGCTCAAGCAATTCTCTTGCCTCAGCCTCCCTAGTAGCTGGGACTACTGCGCCTACCACAATGCCTGGCTATTTTTTGTTGCAGCTGGCCCAGGCCACGTTCGAACTCGCCACCTTCAGTGTGAGCCTATTTTAAAAATCTTACATTTAAAAATTATAATAATCTAGAACAATCCTTACTGTTTTGAAGCCTAACCATATGCTTAAAACACCAAACAGCAATAAAAGAGGAGCCACACTAGGTGACAATATGACAAGTAAAAAGGACTAATAAAGCTGAACGTACCACAAGAGTGATTAGAAACAAGTCACCTCAAGAACTGAAAATATTTCACTCGTACGGTCACAGTGGCTTATGCCTATAATCCCAGCTAGTTGAGAGGTTGAGTATTTGAGACCAGCCTGGGCAATAAAGTAAGACTACATCTCTAAAAAAATAAAGTGAAATAAATCAGCCAGGCATGGTGGCACAAACCCGCAACCCCAGCTGCCTAAGAAGCTGAGGCCAGGGGATCACTTGAGCCCAGGGGTTCAAGGATGCAGTGAGCTATAACTGCGCCACTGCACTCCAGCCTGGGCACCAGAACAGGATCTCATCTCTCAAAAAAATAATACAATAAATTTAAACAAATAAGTAAATATACAAATTATTTTAATATTTTTTTCACATTTTCCTTAAGATATGTATTATAACTTAAGCTTACTATAAAAATTCAGCGATCCGATTTTCTAGCAGTAAGTTCATACTTCCTAAAGGACAAATTCTGAGGTCTAATGAACTGAAAATTACCCTGATCATCTTATAATATAATTATTCATACATTATGTGTAAATTTTATTTTACATACTTTGCTTTAAAAAATATATACAAAGTGTATTTCTCCTTGGGGGACAAAGAGTGAGGAAAAGTACCAAGAAATTCTCTTATTGAGGCTTTGTATGTTAAGAAGTGTATCCTTGGGACAAAGTTATCCAGCTTCTATTATCCAACCCATGGAAAAACAAGCAAAATCAATGATAGACAAAAATGTATTATGTTGTGAAGTCAAAAGATGTTCATTTGTTCACTGAGATATTAAAGGCAAGTTAGAACCATAAAGGTAAGTTTCAGCGGTAGAAAATGGCATTACAACAGAAAGTATTATACCATTTGGGCATTAAGTGTTAGGCTTCCTTATTTAAGAAAATCTATTTTGGCTCAGCACCTGTAGCTCAGTGGCCAGGGCACCAGCCACTGGAGCTGGCAGGGGTCTGCCAAACAACAATGACAACTACAACCAAAAAACAGCCGGGCGTTGTGGTGGGCACCTGTAGTCCCAACTACTTGGGAGGCTGAGGCAAGAGGGTGCTGCAAGCTGTGACGTCACAGCACTCTACCCCGGGCGATAGCTTTAAACTCTGTCTCAAAAAAAAAAAAAAAAAAAAAAAAGGAAAGAAAAAAGAAAATCTATTTCTCCAAATTATGGCATATATTAATTGAAGAGGGAATCTGACACAACACTAAAATTGTAAGATCTACTAAAGAGATTGTTCCTTGAATTATGCAAAGATAAGAATGATAGCATATTTCCAGTTTAATGAACATAATTATGAAAATAAGTAATAGGAAGACAGGAAGAATCCTGTCATTCTTCTTGTGCTTCAATTCTATCACATCCAAGTATAAGGAATCAAAGGAACAAGTATAAAATGTTTTAAGCCCATAATCTAAGAATTTTTTTCTCTTGAGAATAGGACTAACCAACCTGTAAGCTGAGGGGTTTTTTCCCTTTGATTTTGACCTCTTTTTTTCTTCCTATTGCCCTGCTCGGATTAAGAAGATTTTAAAATTATTTAATATTAATGCTCAGAATTCCAAGAAAGATTAAGAAGAAAACAATGCAAAAGAAAATAACTTCACTTGATGGCTTCAAATGTAATTAAATGTGCTGAAATAAGAAACAAAACTAAACTAAGTTCAAAGGAAAAGTGAAGTTTCTTTTCTTTTTTCTTTTTTTTTTGAGACAGAGTCTCAAGCTGTCCCCCTGGGTAGAGTGCTGTGGCATCACAGCTCACAGCAACCTCCAACTCCTGGGCTCAAGAGAGTCTTCTGCCTCTGCCTCCCAAGTAGCTGGGACCACAGGTGCCCACCACAACACCCAGCTATTTTTTGGTTGCAGCCATCATTGTGGTTTGGCAGGCCTGGGCTGGATTAGAACCTGCCAACTTAGGTGTTATGTGGCTGGTGCCTTAGCCACTTGAGCCACAGGTGCCAAGCCAAAAAAAATACGTAATTTTTTAAATTCAAATTCATAAATTTCTAAAATTTTTCTGTAAAAAATTTTGTTTCAAAGATAGACACAACTTTAATAGTAACATAGACATTGATTACTAATTCACATATGAAATTATCTTTAAATATTTCATTATTTTCTAGATGTAAAAATTTAGAGGTAAAAAATAAAAGCTAAGGAAGATGTAGCTCAATCATGCAAAATTAAAACTGAAACACAAATTTAACATGGATGGCTTATTGTTACAGAGTTATCAACTACTTTCCCAGAAGCAAAAAGCTTCAGATTCGAATTATACCTAAAAACATTTTTCCAATTTTTACAGTAACTTCAATCAGGTTAGACATGGATCCTAGACTAGGAAATATAGAGGCAAATGAAAATCACAAAGCAAACACATAAAATCAACTAGAGCCAGGAACAACGCTTCAATATTTATACCAACTCATACCAACCAGATCGTGTTTTTCCTGTAAGGCAATTTCTTCTGACATTATTTCTCTCAGTGATACTTTTTTAGTTTGAGTACTCCAATGATCCAGTAAGGGTAGCATTTCAGGTGCTGCTGAAGTCTTCAGTAATTTTTTGCCTGTTCTCTGAGATGATTTTTGTTCAGGATTATCAAGACCAGCATGTCCAGCTAGGGAAGCATCTGCAAGAGTAGTATGAATAGTCTCAGATCTTCAACAATCAATGGACAACTTCAATATCATTCACATCGTTCTGTCCACCTCAGAGAAACTAAGGAAACACAGTTTTTTATGTACCTGTTTATAAATCTAACACAACTTGAAATTGCAAAATACACCTTTACAGATTTTCAAGAAAGGAATATCTCAAATGAGCAAGAATGTGGGTTTCATTTTAAATTCTTTCATTTTTAATCCACTCTTTTTCTTATCACAGCAAAACACAAAATACAGTGACATGTATACAGGACGCATGTGGGTAAACAGAGAAAGTGCAGCCAGCTGGAAGTGAGCAGCTCCAACAACTCTGGTCACCTCTGCCCATCACTCTAAGAACTCAGAGGGTCAGTATTGTGGCAAACCTGTAATTGAGTGAAGGGGCACAGTAAAGACTGAGCAAGTGATATTCAAAATAACTTTAACATTCTAAGAAGTTCATGCTAACAGAATTTCATGTGTTACCTTTAGCATCACTAAGGGCTATCTACACATTCTGAGGAGTACAGAAATAGCTGACAATGGTATATGTACACATGATACCCTTTGGGCACTTCTATTTTTCAAACAGCTTTAGCTCTTAAAGAACAATGAGCACAGGTCTGAACCAAAGCAGATCCTAAACATCTCCAACCTGGATCTCTCCTGCCTTGGTCCCAGTGGGAGTGGATGAAAAAGGCATCTATCTGGAGGAACTCAGGCACAAAACAAAGACCCCTGGTAACGGTTCTGCCAATCTGTAATAACCACTGAAGACAACACTAGGAGGAGTTATTTAGAGTCAAATATTTTCAAGCTGGCAGAACACACCAAAAAAGCAAGCTGACTTTTGTGCTCTAGTAACACGGACATCAATAACATTTTAAATACCTGAGTAATCATTTCAATGATGCTCTCTATCACACATGAACACCCCACTGCTTGCAACCTGAAATAGTTTTCTTTCCTACAGAGCAAAACCTTCACGGGAAACACTTTATATGTATAAGAGTACATCTTAGGTATTCCAGGGCACTAGTGAAAGCCAAATATATATTTCAGGGCTTTTCTCCTCCGTCAAGCTTTACTTTGTATGAACATTAAATGTTAGATTTTTTTTTTAAGACATCATCTCACTTTCTCACCTTGAGTAGAGTGTGGTGGCTTCATAGCTCACAGCAACCCCAAACTCCTGGGCTCAAGAGATCCTCTTGCCTCAGATTCCACAGTAGCCAGACTACAGGCACCTACCACAATGCCCAGCTATTTTTTTTTGAGACGGGGTTTCACTCTTGCTCAGGCTTGCCTAGAACTCCTGAGCTCAAGCATCTGCCTGCCTCAGCCTCCCAGAGTGCTAGGATTACAGGTGTGAGCCTCCACATCCAGCCTTAAGAAACTTTTATTTGTAGCCTGATCAAGTGCCTCATCCCTATAGAATCCTACCACTTTGGGAGGCCAAGGCAGGCAGATTGCTTGAGGTCAGGAGTTCAAGACCAGCCTGAACAGGAGCAATCCCCCCATCTCCACTAAAAATAGAAACACTGGGGCAGCGCCTGTGGCTCAAAGGAGTAGGGCGCTGTCCCCATATGCCAGAGGTGGCAGGTTCAAACCCAGCCCCAGACGAAAATTGCAAAAAAGAAAATAGAAAAACTGAGGCAACAGAGTGGGACTTTGTCTAAAAAAAAAACCCTTTTATGTGCAAATCAAAATTTGTGGCTAACATGTTGTGGAAGTGTATTTAGAATGAGTCAAAATTCAAGCACATACACCAAGTTCTACCATTAAGACAACAATATTTGAAGTAAAACTGTGTGTACTTTACCTCGCATAAACTGGCCACAGGACACCTCCTCTTGTCTTTGTCGCTCCTAAACACAAATTCAGGGCAGAGATTGGCAAAGAAGGGGTTCGTTAGGAAATAAAGTTACAACATTATGTTACTTTTCTCTATAGAAATCACTTATCCTTATATAACTATAAATAATTCCTACTAAGTATAACAATAAAATTAGATAAATAAAATTATAAGGTATGACATCTATACATTTTTTCCACTCATAGTGCTCTTACGCTGCCATTTTTTAAAAGACTTTTTTTTTTTGGAGACAGGAGTTTCATTTCACCCTCAGTAGAGTGCCATGGCGTCAAAGCTCACAGCAACCTCCAACTCTTGGGCTTAAGTGATTCTCTTAACTCAGCTTCTCAAGTAGCTGGAACTACAGGCCCCCACTACAACACTTGGCTATTTTCTTGTTACAGTTGTCATTGCTGTTTAGCTGGCCCAGGCTGGGCTCAAACCCACCAGCCTTGATGCATGTGGCTGGCGCTGTAACCACTGTGCTATGGGTGCTGAGCCTAAAAGCCTATTTTTAATATTCAGTCAATCAGCATTGAAGTCTTTAACTGAGGGAATAAAAAGCTCAGTTTTTATGATTTTCTTTTCCTTTAAAAAAACAAATCAATAATCCCATTGAGCTCCATCACTAATTACATAATTTGGCCAGTCTGGAAATGTTTAAAATACTGGACAGGGGGGGGAAAATTAGTAATCAATTAACTAGTAGAAATTCAAAGTCAAAATTCAACAGAACTTCTTCATCTAACATGGTAGCATCTATCGAGAAGCAAAGGTGACAAAATGGACAAAGACAGGACCCTTTAGTAAAAGAAGCCCACAAACCATCACAGATTCCTTCCACTTCTCATGAATCACTTTAGCCAGATTCAGATCTATATGAACCACACAATCCTCGACGGTTAGAGATCCTGGGGGCAAGAGGGAAGGAAAAGAAAATATAATCATTGCTCATTATATATTTGCAGGAAACATACAACCACCTTACATATCATGAAGCTAACTTATACTATTCATTGCAGACTTGTTTCTATCTACCGAATCTCTCGGAATGCCTTTATATTATATGCTTTGTTACTGTTTTCACACTTTCTGAATAGCACAATTATACAAAGCTTCATAATAAATCAATTTAAGTTACCCACTTCCATTAGTCTAAATATATCCTAAATATATTTATTTCCATTAGTCAAGACTTCTAAGTGGGTGGCACCTTGGGCAATGGGTTTGGTGCCAGCTCTATATACAGAGTGTAGTGGGTTCGAACCCAGCCTTGGCCAAACGGTAGCAAAAAATAGTTGGGCATTGCAGCGGGTGCCTGCCTACTCAGGAGGTAGAGGCAAGAGAATCACCTAAGCCCAAAAGCTGGAGGTTGCTGTGAGCTGTGGTGCCACCATACTCTGCTGAGGGTGTCTCTAAAAAAAAAAAAAAAAAAAGAAAAGACTTTTATTTAAGCATGTTCTAAAAAATTAATCTTGGCTTAAATGTATCTGAGGGAATAGTACCAAAGGATTCAAAAAGCTTTATCTGGGCTGGGCACCTGTGCTCAGTGGTCAGGGTGCCGGCCCTATGCACCAGGGGTGGTGGGTTCAAACCCAGCCCAGGCCTGCTAAAACAAACAAAAAAAATAGCCAGGCATTGTGGCGGGTGCCTATAGTCCTAGCTACAAGGGAGTCTACGGCAAGAGAATCACCTGAGCCCAAGAGTTTGAGGTTGCTGTGAGCTACTGACGCCATGGCACTCTACCAAGGGCGACAAAGTAAGACTCTGTCTCAATAAAAAAATTAAAAAAATAGGCAGCATCCATAGCTCAGTGGGTAGGGTGCCGGCCACATACACCCATGCTGGTGGGTTCAAACCCAGTCCAGGCCAGCTAAACAATGACAACTGCAACAACAACAACAACAAAACAATAGCCAGGCATTGTGGTAGGAACCTGTAGTCCCAGCTACTTGGGAGGCTGAGGCAAGGGAATCGCTTAAGCCCAGGAGTTTCAAATTGCTGTGAACTGTGACACCACAGTACTCTACCGAGGGTGACATAACAAGACTCTGTCTCAAAAAAATAAATAAAAATAAAATTTAAAAAAGCTTTATCTGTACAAATAAGTGAAGTAAATAACAGAAAACTTTCAACATATGCATTGAATAAACACAAACTCAAATAATTCTTTCTTCAAATTACATTTTTAAAAAATCCTCTATGATGGGTACCTGTAGGTCAGAGGTTAGAGCACCACCCCTATGCACTGGGGGTGGCAGGTTAAAAAAAAATCCTCTAGAAACATGTTGTGTCAAAAATAAGATACTATGGCAGTGCCTGTAGCTCAGTGGGTAGGGTACCAGCCACATACACATACACTGGAGATGCCTGGTTTGAACCCGGTCTGGGCCAGCTAATCCACAATGACAACATCAACAAAAATGGCTGGGCGTGTGGCAGGCGCCTATAGTCCCAGCTACTTGGGAGGCTGAGGAAAGAGAATCACTTAAGCCCAAGAGTTTGAGGTTGCCATGAGCTGTGACGTCAGAGCACTCTATCCAGACAACAGCTTGAGATTCTGGTCTCAAAAATATATATATATACTATGTGAAGTCAAGCAACATAAATTACTTTTACATTTCAGTAAATACATATATATGTATATAATGCCTATGTATGATGTATAATTTATCCATATTTATATCATATATACATTAGTATGAAATAATTTTATAATCAAATACATCTTCTCTGATCTCTTCACACAAAAATACCCATGTAGGTAATTTACTTTTTCCTTACCTGAATCAATACCAACAGGGCCAAATAATTCATTGAGTTGAAAAGCCAGTTCGGGTGGTAATGCCAATTCCAGACAGTCGATGGTTAGAGACTTGGTCATCACTGGAGCAGGGGTCAGCACCTCAGCTTTGTCTTCCTCACTGACTCTAGCTGACGAACTGCTCCCTGCCATTAGAATCTTCTCCATTTCTTGTTCATCTTCCTTCATAAATTCTTCTGTGTTTGGCAACTTCATAAAATCCTTGGAAAGATTTTCATTTTTCTTTATTTCAAGAGCGTCCATAAAATAAATTTCCTCATTTAATTCAAGATTTGAAGTGCCCGATACAGAGTTTAAAATATCTGACAAATTTAAGGAAGACTCTACATCATCTCCAGTCTCTGGGACCACTAGACTTTTCTCCATTTCGCTGACATCTTTGCGAGCAGTAGCTTTGAGGATACCTGGAAAAGACTGCTTAGCACTGTATGAAAGTTCTGCCTGACCGTTAGCAAGAGTTTCACTGTTACCCTTCAGATCTACAACAGCACTGGGAAATACACTCGTTATTAACTCAGGCTTCTCGGCAATTACAGTTCTTATTCCTGCCTGCTCTGAGCTTTCCTTTTCGGCATCATAGGTAGACTGTGCATTAGTGTTACTAATACCAATTCCAGGGCTAAACTCTGGCACAGAAGAATCAGAATCCTCTCTTTGGCTAATAATTTCTTTCAAATTCAACCCCAGAGAAAATGGCCCAATTTGTGATTCATCGTATGATTTTTGGAAATTATCACACTCAGTATCCTCACATAATTTTGTTTCAGAATCCAACAGAAGGCTTGTTGCCCAAATAATATCTTTATTACACCTCTCATACAAGTCTTTTAAGGCTTCTAATGAAACAGATCCAAATAGTTTACAAAGAATGTTCAGATTTTCAGACTCATCTGCACTGGTGAGCTCACTTTCTTCAACATACGTGCTTTTATCATACATCACCCTATACGGAATTGTTTCTTGAACATCTGAGTTTATGTTGATACTGAAACCTTTTGGCTTAAACCCATCTAGTCGTCCTGTCAATACTTTGATAGAATCTGAAATACTAATTTTATTCTTTTCAATTTTCCATAATAGAGCAAAATCCCGTGGTTCGGTCTGAGTACACACACCGAGTTCTACTCCGGGGACTCCCCTGGACCCTCCCTCTAGAAACTCAGCAGGAGCCGGTGGTCCTCCTCCTCCAGGAACACTGGGTGCACTACTGGTCAAAGTAAGAGGTAACGTGTGCTGCCTCTGACTCTCGCAGGCCATTTCCCTGGGTGGCATTTCAGAACTTTCCAAATTGGACCCACTTAATGTTCTTAGTTTTTCAAGGCTTGTGCCCCAACAGGTCTCATGTGCTGTGTATAAGGATATTTCATTCATGTTGTCGTTTGTTCCAAGTTCTAGGTTGTGTCCATTTGAACTAGTCTTTGCCATTCTTAACCTGTGCTCTCTCTGAGCTAAAGAATCAGGTGAAGGCCAATCGCCCACAATGCTGAACGAGTTCTTCCCAGTATTTTTGTAAGGATCATATTTATAGCTATTGAGTGGCTCTGAAATATCATCAGCCTGTGACTTCCTGCCATCTTCCACACTTTCACCTGGAGATCCTTGTTTTTGGATACAATTTATATTCACAGATACACTATTATCTAATTCTATGCATGACTGAGGATGGTTACACTTTTTGTCACTTTGTACAGATGAAGCTTTTTCAGGTTTTCGGTTCCTTTTTGTCCTCTGCCCAATAGTCTTATCAACTGGCCAGTCACCAACAAAATCTGATAGCTCATGTCTTGGGAACTTTTCCAAAGTTGATTTACTTTTTTGTTTCCCAAAGGTTTTTTTCTTCCCTGTTGTTCTTTCTTCTGTTTCACCAGGTGAAGGTATTTCATTTGGAAGGGGCACAGTACTCACAGGATCCCAGTCTTCTGGACTGTTTTCATCATGAGGAACACCAGGGGATCCTCTCCCCACAGCACTCTCCGCGCTGGTGTGACCAGGCTCTTTCTCAGACGCCATTTCTACTTGTCCTTCTTCACTTCTGTCCATCACTCCTACTTTGCCTTCAGAGTCAGAAAAACACATGTGTGGAACTTCCGGAATCAAAGTACTTTGAATGTTTTGACTCAGACCACTTATTTCTTTTCTTTCTTTGTTTAAAACTGCATTAGGCAGACAAGTAACATTCTCAGGTAACATGGTTTCTTTGGTCACTTCAAGATTCTTCTCTTCTACTAACTCTAAGTGCTTCAAAGACGAGGATAAAACATTTTCATCTTTTTCAGAGTTGCCATCTTCATTTTCTTTTGGGCTGTAAGATTTTTTTTAAAGTATCATAAGGAAGTATCTTAATGCTACCATTAATACTATAATTTAAAATAAAGCATTCAAATGACATATACGGAATATATTTATTCTGAAAATTCTAGAAATAAAACTACATTAAAATTTAAAAAGCTAATCGTGATCTTTCGCTAATACACTATGAACACATTCCTTTATTATAAACCTATTATCTAGCACAATGTTGGGAATATATGAAGCACTCAAACTTTTTAAAAATTGAATAGTACACATGAGATTTCAGTTTAGGTATTAATTATGTATTAAATATTAAAATGAAAAACTCTGAATTTGTTCCTGGCTTCTCTCTGACCTATCTAAGCTTAGCGTATGTAAACCTAGGTCCCAGGCTGGGTGCAGTAGCTCACACCTGTAATCCTAGCACTCCAGGAGGAAGAGGCAGGTGGAATGCATGAGTTCTCAAGTTTGAGACCAGCCTGAGCAAAAGTGAGACTCCCCCTCTGAGGCAAGAGGATCACCTGATGCCAAGAGTTGGAGGGTGCTGTGAGCTATGATGCTACAGCACTCTATTTAGGGTGACAGCTTGAGATTGTCTCAACAAACAAACAAAAAAAACCCCCAAAACGAACATGATGGGCAAATCAAGAGAAATCAGAGAAGGGGTGAGAGCTTTCATTTGAAATGCTATTTGTTGGGCAGCGCCTATGGCTCAGTGGGTAGAGCCCCAGCCAAACTGCAACAAAAAACAGCCGGGCATTGTAAGCAGGCACCTGTAGTCCCAGCTACTCAGGAAGCTGAGGCAAAAGAATTGCCTAAGCTCAGGAGTTGGAGGTTGCTGTGAGCTGTGTGATGCCACAGCACTCTACCAAGGGCGATAAAGTAAGACTTTGTCTCTACAAAAAAAAAAAAAAAACAAAGAAAGAAAGAAAGAAAGAAATGCTATTTGTTAAAATTTTTTCAACCATCCTCAATGTTAACTTCAGACTCAGAACACTTTTGACTAATCATTACACTTTCAACTTCAGTTTTTCATTATTCAATTTATCAACTGATCTTCCTTTCTTATCTTATTCCTTGGAGCTCTCGGAGTTCCACTCTCCCATCAAGGCTTTCTAAGTGACACCATTACTACTACCAAGCTATGTGCTAGATGCTATTCTACGTCCTCTCTATGTATCAATTCATGATCCTTGAGATATTTATGGGTAGAATGTTATTATTGCCATTTTAGAAATAAGGAGCTGAAGTATAGAGAGATTTTATAACGTGTCAATGCTTATAAAGTTCGGGATATAAACTCAGGAAATACAGCTATAAGAGGCCATGCACTTAATCACTTTGCTACACTGCTTCTCAATAAAAAAAAGCATTTATAAATTTTCTCTTCCGCACTCCCAATTCTTCTTTAACAGAGGTTCTCCATCCCTAACCACCATGAAAAATGGATGACTTAGACCTATACATATATTTAGGTTCTTCTGTACTCATTTATTCAATTGTTTGTCTTAGATGCCTAACAAAACCAGTCCTATCTGATAGTGTAAACTTTTAGAAGGGTATGATTTGTATTACTTAGTAAAAGCATATATTAATAATTAATATTTATAATATTAGCTTAAAAGGGTATTCTTACCAAAACCTAAGGAAATGAAGAAGTGAGATGGGTAGAAACAAAATAACAACAAGAAGATAAGGGAAATATTGGAACAGTAGAGGACATCAAAAAGGCAGGAATATAATCATGGGCTTACAAACTTCTGTGGATAATGAAAACACGTCTGTACCCTCTCTCTTATGAGCTTTTACTTTTCTTGCTAGACCTACATACGTCAACCCCACTCCCGGCAAGACCACATACCTAAACACTTACAAACGACAAAGGCTACCTTACTTTTTAAAACTTAATCAGCAGTTAATTTCTAAGCTCCAAAATTATACTTTTGAAAACTGTTTCAAACTGAATTTTGTACGTAAGGCATTTTAACCTACCTCGTACTTTTATTCTCACAAGAATACGCACACAACTCAATACATTCAGTTTTCTCCGGAACTGAAGAATTCATGATAATTGGCACGGAAACAAAACGCTGATAGTGTTCCAACATTCTTGTTATTTTTTCTTTGCTTACCCCATGAATATTACGCCTGAAAATTTCAGGGAAGAAAAGAGTTGAAGGAATGTTGATAATTAACTTTTTAAAAATAGGAACAGTTTCAGAAAAATAATGACATATTTCCAATACATGAGATTACCAAAGCTAGCTTATTATGAAATAATGTATATTTGATTCTCATTTTCATTGTATTCAGGATTTCTTAAACGATCATTTTATTAATCATTCCATACAATATTTTCTAACTATTGCTATCATTTTGGAAAAACTAACAGATCTTAGTAAGACATTGTTTTCAAACTCCTCAAAAAAAAAAAAAATCAGAAGAATATTACCATCAGCTGAAAACAATGGCTCATGCCTATAATCCCAGCACTTTCAAAAGCTGCAAATGAAAAAAAAAAAAAAGAAATAAAAAAATAAAAAGGTGAATTTCTCCCTAGTCAGGAATCTCACCCCACCTGCATTCCAGGTGAAATAAAATAAAAAATAAATAAATAAATAATAGCTAAGGCAGAAGGATCACTTGAGGCCAGGGGTTCAATACCAGACTAGCAGGCTGGGCAACCTGCAAGACACTACCTGTACAAAAGACTTAAATTTGCCAGGTGTGGTGGTATGCAGCTCATACCTAGTCTCAGTTACTTAGGAAGATTGCTGGAGCATAGGAGTTCAAGGTTACAGTGAGCTATGGCCACTGCACTCCAGGATACGCAGTAGGTGAGACCCTGTCTCTTTAAAAAAAAAAAAAGCCACTGCAGCTCAGTGGCTCCAGCGCCAGCCACATACACCAGCCACATACACCTGAGCTGGCAGATCTGAACCCAGCCTGGGGTTCAAACAAACAACAATGACAATTACAACAAAAAAATAGCCGGGCATTGTGGCGGGTGCCTATAGTCCCAGCTACTAGGAGGCTGAGGACTCCTTACTCCTCAGTTAAGCCCAAGAGTTTGAGGTTTGCTGTGAGCTGTGACACTACAGCACTCTACCCAGGGCGACAACTTGACACTCTGTCTCAAAAAAAAAAAAAAAAAAAAATCCCATTATAAACGTTTCCACTTATATCAGTATGACAGACTTGACAGATGTCCCAAAGGGCTCTGCTGTCACAAAAAAACCAGATTCCAAGTGAATTAAAGCAAACATACTTTGAAATACAAAGAAACAAACAAAGAAAAATATTCCTAGCATCTGAAGTATCTAGACGTCCAAATATGAAGCTTGTTGTTTTCGCCCATGGTGGCTTATTATGTTTTGTTGATGAGTTCATATTTGGTTAACTTAATATGTGGGAATCCTTAGGCCTTAAACTAGGGTGCTTTCATTTACACAACGTCTAGATATGCATCTACCAGGAGGGCAGATGGTCTGCAACAGTTCCTCAAAGGTCTTGTCTTAGATGCAACTCTTCCATCCTGAGTCGGCTTTGTGGGATCCCAGATGCCTGGATCCCAGGGATAATATTAGCATTTGCAGCCAGGGCAAATCTGGCTTTCATATTTACCTACCTCAATTTCGTCTGCCTTCAAATCACAGAGAAGCAAAGAGATAGAAAATATGAGAGGTTAAGAGACATAGACATGGAAGACAGAGCAAAAGGTCTAGTGTACATCTAATCGACGTCCCAGAAGGAGAAGAGAAGCATGGGACAGAAGCAATTTAAAGAAAAATGCCAAGAATTCTTTAGAACTGATGAAAAACAATCCACTGATTTCAGAAGCCCAAAAACTCCCAAACAAGATAAAAACAAACAAACAAAAATCTGCAACTAGGAACATAGTACTGAAATTGTCATTCACCAAAGACAAGATATCAAAAGCAACCACAAATATTTTAAAAACTGTTCTAAAACTAGTCATCTGCAAAGAAAACAAAATGATAGCTGACTTAACAACAATAGTAATGAAAATCAGAAGAGAATTAAGTGTTACCTTCAACAACAGAAAATAACTGTCATTCTAGAATATATACACACATATATGCTCTGGTGACACATATACATATATAGAGAGAGATCCAGCAAAGGTATCTTACGAGAATGATGGCTAAAAGAAGATTGGCCAATTTATAAAAATGAGTTTAAACCAAGCAGGCCCTCATTGCAAAGAAAATTCTTAAAGATGAATGTTGGGCAGAATGAAATTCCCAGATGACAGGTCTATGACACAAGAAAAAATGAAGTAAAAGAAGTAACTATGTGAAAACAAACACTGTCCGTATATTCTGGACAAGGTAGCATGTAAGCTGGGAAGGAGGCTAACTATCAGAGTTAAAATATTTTAAAGTCTTTACATTTGTGAGGAGGAACTAGGAAAATGCCTTTACTTTAGCTTTAAATTCTGCGTGATAAAACTTGTAAGATAACTACTGAAAGAACAAAAATAGTACACATAACTTCCAAATTAGTAGAGAAGAAAAAACTGAAGATGATTTGAATTCAGGCAAAAAAAAAAAAAAATCCAAAATAAGGCACAATAGGAAAAAAAAATCCAACTCCCTAATTTTCTGTAATAGGGGAACAAATCACAGAAAAGGTGAGATAAGTAGAAAGCACAGAATGAGACAGTAAGTAACAAGATCAATTACATGAATAACCAAAATAACTGTAAAAGAACTAAGTTTATCAGTTAAAAGCCAAGGTGGACAGAGAGGATTTGTTAAAACACAAGCCACAGTGTCTGTAAGAGATATACCTAAACATAGGAATACTCAAAGTAAAAATATGAAAAAAGTAAATAATATTCAAGTACTAACTAAAAGGAAGGGACTCTACTACAGTTCTATTGATATTAGACCAATCAGACTGAACAACAAAAATTACTATTAAAGGCAAAAGAAAGATCACTACAAATGGGTAAAAGTTCAATTAATTAGGGCAACATACAAATCTTAAGTTTGTTTGCTTCAAAACATACTTCCAGACTAGATAAAGCAAACATAGGTAGAACAATAAGGAAAACCGGCAATGTCCACATAAGAGAGATGTGGACTCCTCTCTAGCATGGGAGATGTGAGCAAAAGATTTAACAAGCCTGAGTTAATGAATGTCTTAGCATGCTGATATATATTCTTATCAAGCAAATATGAAATATTAAAAAACTGACAATTATCTAGGCCATAAAATATCTTTGAAAATGTCAAAGAATTAGGATCACACAAACTATACAATTTGATCTACTGCAGTTAAGTTAAAAATCAAATTTATAAAATATAAAAACATTCACCTGCTCAGAATTTTTTTTTTTTTTTGTGAGACAGAGTCTCACTTTGTTGCCATCAGTAAAGTGCCGGGACTTCATAGCTCACAGTAACCTCAAACTCTTGGGCTCAAGCAAACCTCTTGCCTCAGCCTCCTGAGTAGCTGGGACTACAAGCACCCACCACAATGCCCAGCTATTTTTAGAGACAGGAGTCTCACTCTTGCTCAGGATGGTCTTGAACCTGTGAGCTCAGGCATCCACCTGCCTCAGCCTTCCATAGTGCTAGGATTACAGGTGTGAGCCACTACACCTGGCCAGCTCAGAAATTTAAAAACACGATCCTATGGGCATTGCCTGTGGCTCAGTGGGTAGGGCACTGGCCCCATATACCAAGGGTGGCAGGTTCAAACCCGGACCGGGTCAAACTGCAACAAAAATAGCCAGGTGTTGTGGTGGGCACCTGTAGTCCCAGCTACTCTGGAGGCTGAGGCAAGAAAATCGCCTAAGCCCAGGAGCTGGAGGTTGCTGTGAACTGTGATGCTACAGCACTCTAATGAGAGTGACAAAGTCAGACTCTGTCTCTAAAAAAAAACATGATCCTAAATTAACCCAAGACCTAAAAGAATAAAATTAATCATAATACAAATTAGAAAATAACTTAGCAAAAAAAAAAGGAAACATTACGTATTAAAATTCTGGGAGCAGGTGGAGTACCATGGAGGGAAATTTCAGATCAAATGCTCATTTGAGAAAATGGTCAAAATCTTCAAATAAGGAAGTTTTTAAAATGAAAGAATGAAAAAAGAAAAACAGATTTTCTAAACAGCAAAAAGGTAGAATAAAGAGAAGCAGAAATGAATTAGACACAAAACAAACTTACAATAGAGGTTAATTATGCCAAGAGTTATCTATAGGAAAAGGCTAATAAAAATAATTTGATCTTTGGTGACAATAATCAAAAAAAAAAGAAGGAAGATAATGTAAACATATTAAGATTGAAAGGGGGAGACTACTAAAATGGTTTTAAGAGTGTCTTAATAAATTTAAACATCTTTGTTGTAACGGAAAAATTCCAACTGGATGCTCATTCTCACAAAGAAAAAAACCAGACCCAGAAATTTCTGTAAATAAATTCTAACAAACATTCAAACTTAGATAAATGTAGAAAAGACAAAAAGAGGAGATACTTTCCAGTTAATTTTATGACCTAAAACTATGATACTAGAGTCAGTCAAGGCAGAACAAAGAAGAGAAAACAATCTGTTCATTTATGCAGATGCAAAAATCCTAAAAGGAGTATTAGAAAACCCGATCCAGTATATGCATCAAAAGGAAAATAAAAATAAAAACATTAAGTGAAAAGATGCCAGACACAAAAGACCATCTACTGCATGTTCCATTTATATGCAATGTGTACACAGGAAAATCCATAGATATTGAAAACAGACCAGCAGTTGCCAAGAGGAGGGAGAGGAAGAAATACTGTTAGAAGATACGGGTTTCGGCTCGGCGCCTATAGCTCAACCGGCTAAGGTGCCAGCCACGTACACCTAAGGTGGCGGGTTCGAATCCCCAGCCTGGACCCGGCAAACAACAATGACGGCTGCAACCAAAAAATAGCCGGGCATTGTGGCGGGCGCCTGTGGTCCCAGCTACTTGGGAGGCGGAGGCAAGAGACTCGCTTGAGCCCAGGAGTTGGAGGTTGCAGTGAGCTGTAATGCCAGCCTGAACCAGAGCAAGACCTCGTCTCTAAAAAAACAGGTGGGGCAGCGCCTGTGGCTCAAAGGAGTTGGGTGCCGGCCCCGTATACTGGAGGTGGCGGGTTCAAACCCAGCCCCGGCCAAGAACTGCAAAAAAAAAAAAAAAAAGACTGTATATTGTATGATTTCATTTGTATGAAATGCCCAGAACAAGCACATCCATACAGACAGGAAGTATTTGTTGCCCAGGGCTGGGGTCAGGGGGATGAGACAATTGAGCAGTGTTGTTCCAAGGAGCAAGTTGGGTTGTTTTTTGGGGGCGTGGAGGTGGTAATTAAAATGTTCTAAAATTCATTGTGGTCCTAGAAGCACCCCGTGAATATATGAAAAACCACTGATTTGCATACTTTAAAAGGGTGAATAGTATGCTATCTGATTCCTAACTCAGGAAGAAGATTATGGCATAGAACTCTCTGTACTGGAAGAAAAGGAGGGTAAGAAGCAATGAAAATTCTCAAGACCAGCTCGGCGCCTGTGGCTCAATCGGCTAAGGTGCCAGCCATGTACACCTAAGGTGGCGGGTTCGAATCCCCAGCCCGGGCCCGCCAAACAACAATGATGGCTGCAACCAAAAAATAGCTGGGCGTTGTGGCGGGCGCCGGTGGTCCCAGCTACTTGGGAGGCTGAGGCAGGAGACTTGCTTGAGCCCAGGAGTTGGAGGTTGCTGTGAGCATAATGCCATGGCACTCTACCCAGGGGGACAGCTTGAGGCTCCGACTCAAAAAAAAAAAAAAGAAATTCTCAAGTGCTGTTCTTGGGAATGCAAATCACTGTAAACACGTTAGAAAGAAGTTTGGCAATATTTAGTAGGTGAAGATACCCTTCTCTATGACTCAGCAATTTCACTCCTGAATATTACCCCCAGGGAAACTTACACACACTTGTAGCAGCATTACATGTAGTAACTCCTAAATGGAAACATCCCAATTGTCCACCATCAGTGTAATGTGTAATTTAATTGTAGTGTAGTGCCCTCATGGAAGACTATAGGGACAGAAAGTGCAGGAACTAGAAGTATTCTCAGGGTGGCGCCTGGGGCTCAAAGGAGTAGAGCACGGCCCCCATATACTGGAGGTGGTGGGTTCAAACCTGGCCCTGGCCAAAAACTGCAAAAAATAAATAAATAATAACTTAAAAAAAAAAGAAGTATTGTTAAAAAGCTTAATGTTGAGAAAAAGAAATGTAATGCAAAAAATACACAAAGCATTAATTCATTTACGTAAGTAAAAACCAGCCCAAAGTAAAGTACTGCATTTAGGGGGCTGTCTATAGAAGGTAAAACGTAGGCTTGGTGCCTGTGGCTAAAGTAGCTAAGGCGTCAGCCACATACACCTAAGGTGGCAGGTTTGAATCCAGCCTGGATGGCTGCAACCAAAAAATAGCTGGCTGTTGTGGCACGTGCCTGTGGTCCCAGCTACTTGGGAGGCTGAGGCAGGAGACTGTCTTGAGCCCAGGAGTTGGAGGTTGCTGTGAGGTGTGATGCCAAGTACTCTACCTAGGGTGACAGCTTTAGGCTCTGTCAAAAAAAAAAAAAAAGAAGGTAAAACATAAAGCAATGCAAGAAAGTAATTGTTTCAAAAGTCAAGATAGCGTTTACCCTCCCTCTGTGGGGATGGGACAGCTCTTCCCTTTAAAATTATCTATTAAACTGTATAATTGATCGGGGGGGGTGTCTTTTTTTGGTTATGTAGTTAATATACCATAAAAGGCTTAAAGAAAAGTTTGAGAAATGTTTTGGAACTAATAAGGGAAACATTATGTTAATATTTTAAACCTATTTTTAACTTATTATTCATAGGTATTAAGAGGGAATCGAGAAGGATTCTATATGCTCACATACCCCCCTGACCCACAAGTTGATATATTGCATTATAAACAAAAGAACTCATTACCCACCGTGCTTGCAGTGAGACCATAAGCTGAAATGCTAAGTTCAGAGAGGGCTTAGATGAATTGAGGGAAGATGGATTGCCAATGGTGATATAGGGGATAAAATTCCTAACCTTTTGAAGCAGATGTCAAAGAGGGTAATTGGATTCCCTTCAATGTGTTTCTTGTGGCTGCCGTCAGATAGAAAGCTAGACTGGATCGATGGAGGGTCTGACCCGGGAAGAAACCTCATCTTCTTCCAGAACTACAGAAGATACAAGTCTTCCCTGGAGGATCATGGTCCGTGTCGGGTTTTCAGGACTGATCAACCTGCGTTTACCATGCAATTTAGGACTAGATTCTCCTCCCTTGTATTCTAAGAATTTACTGTCTAATTGGGAAGGCAAAGTGACACCTGTGGCCAGAAAATTTAAAGTTTGAATTATGTGGCTTTGATTACAAACTGGATCAGTGAGGGAAATAGTTGTAGATGTTACACCAGAAAAATTTACAAATCAATGAGAAACCTAAGCAACCCAATAGAAAAATGGGCAAATGACCTGAATAGGCAGTTTACAGAAAAAGAAATCCAAACATCAATAAGTATATGAAAGTTTGCTTGGGTGGTGCCTGTGGCTCAAAGGAGTAGGGCGCCGGTCCCATATACCGGAGGTGGCGGGTTCAAACGCGGCCTTGGCCAAAAACTGCAAAAAAAAAAAAAAAAAAAGAAGAAAGAAAGAAAGTTTGCTTACTATCACTCGAAATCAAAACATCAAAGTACTCATTATCACTTATCAGGTGGGCAAATATTTATAGGTTTAAAAATAGCCAGGGTTGGTGAATATGTGGGTAATAGATCTATCTTCCTTGCTATTAGTAAGAATATAAATTAATATTTACTAATTTCTAAATTACTAATTATTAATTACATTGGTACAATTTTTTTTTTTTGAGACAGAGTCTCACTCTGTTGCTCTTGGTAGAGTGCGGTGGTGTCATTAGCTCCCAGCAACTTCAAACCCTTGACTCAAGAGATCCTCTTGTCTCAGCCTCAGTAGCTGGGACTATAGCTATGACACGGGTTAAACATATCATATTAAGTATGAAATGAAGAGAGATTCTTGGAAAGGAAAGGAGTTTTGAGGCTTCTTAAAAGAAAAACTCCAGGCTCAGTGCCCATAGTACAGTGGTGACGGTGCTAGCCACATACACAGAGGCTGATGGGTTTGAAACCAGCCGGGGCCTGTTAAACAACAATGACAACTGCAACAAAAAAATAGCTGGGCCTTGTGGCGGGCACCTGTAGTCCCAGCTACTTGGGAGTCTGAGGCAAGAGAATAGCTTAAACCCAAGAGCTGGAGGTTGCTGTGAGATGTGACATCACAGTACTCTACCAAGGATGGCACAGTGAGACTGTCTCAAAAAAAAAAAAAAATTCCAAAAGAAGAAATAAAGGATATTGGACAAAAAAAGAGTGTGGGGAAGGACAAGGGTAGGCGGTGACCTTCAGGCAGAAGGCACCTGTGGGAGAGCTGTCATTCACCCTCCACTTGACATTTGGGCACCGGTTTGAGCCGGGGCTGTGCTAACACCTGCCCTGCCCCAGATGGCTGCAAGGGGCTGGGATTGGGGATTCTTTACTCCAGTCTCTGTGTCCTTTTGAATGAAGATCCATCAGCTCACAAAAAACGTGAGAGGAAAAGAAGCTCCTTTGCATGTAGAAGGCAAGGCTGGGCGGAGTGGAGGCCTGGGGCGCAGAGGCTGGGCTTTTCCCTGACCTGAGCCTCCTCACTGTGTCACTTCCTCAGAGCCCTGCTGGTGTGTGGTCCCCACAGATCAATCAGCACATCCTGAGACTGCAGATCCAACCTCCAAGAGCAAGTTCAATTGGGGGCGGGCCCTCCTCACCCTGACCCCAAACCAGAAAGCCAGCCATTGTGTACGATCAATCCCGGAAAAGCAGCCTGCCTTTCTTTCTCTTGTTTCTCCGGGGGACACCTGCTGACCTCTAGGGACACCCGCTGACCTTCAGGTATTCAATGTTACACTCAGCCTGCAGAGGGGGCCAAGAGGAGAGGCAGTTTAAAGTCGGTCAAGAGTGGAAGGCCTCATACTTTATTTTAGTCTTTCTAAATTTATCAGCTGCTGTTAGGACCAACAGCAATGTCACTTTATCTATCAGGATCTGTGGTCACACTGCCTGAGGCCCATTCACTTTTAAGGAGCCTACAGATAACGTTTGAGATCTAGAAAAAAGTGTATGTCTCCAAAATTGAAAAACAAAAAGAAAAGAAAATTGAAATCAAGGAAGGTTGAACTAAACTAAATGTTTATGAAATGTAACTTTGTATTAATTGGATGAATGAGGAAATTTAGGGTCCATGGAATTACATGTATATTTGAAGACAATCTGTAGGTTTGATTTTCTTCCTTCACAAGAATTCTGGTATATGCCTACGTGATTTCCAGGAAGACATAGCTCTTGGTTCAGTGCCTGTAGCCCAGTGAGTAGGGCACTAGCCACATACACCAGGGCTGGCCAGTTTGAGCCCGGCCCTGGGCCTGTGAAACAACAATGACAACTACAACCGAAAAATAACCAGGCATTGCAGTGGGCGCCTGTAGTCCCAGCTAATTGTGAGGCCGAGGCAAGAAAATTGCTTAAGCCCTAGAGTTGGAGGTTGCTGTGAGCTGTGATGACATAGCACTCTATCCAGGACAACATAGTGAGACTTTAGTCTCAAAAAAAAAGACATAGCCCAATTAAAGTGTTGCTCAGAGTGAAATAATTTCTTTCTTTTTTTTTTTTTTTTGAGACGGAGCCTCAAGCTATCCCCCTGGGTAGAGTGCCATGGCATCACGCTCACAGCAACCTCCAACTCCTGGGCTCAAGCGAGTCTCCTGCCTCTGCCTCCCAAGTAGCTGGGACCACAG
>CAUYTI010117310.1:0-12286 GCA_963575145.1 Galago senegalensis
CCCAAGTAGCTGGGACCACAGGCGCCCGCCACAACGCCTGGCAATTTTTTTTTTTTTGGTTGCAGCCGTCATTGTTGTTTGGCGGGTCCGGGCTGGGGATTCGAACCCGCCACCTTAGGTGTACATGGCTGGCGCCTTAGCTGGTTGAGCTATAGGCGCCGAGCCACCTGGTTTGGACTTTCAAGGGTAGAGCCTCTGACACCTGGTTTGGACTTTAAAGGGTGGAGCCACTAGCACCCAGGTTGGATGTTCAAGAGCTGGGTGCTTACACCATGTTCGAACATTCAAGGGCAAATGAAATGATGCCAAGTTTGGAATTACAAGGGTGGAGGTGCTCACGCCTTAGTTCTGACTGTGGTTTGTGACCTTTCCTGAATTGGTGGTCCACCAGAGGGAACTGAGCTTCCCCTTATGTATGGTGATTGGAAATGTCTGTGGATTCTGACTACAGGGTAATAGGAGACCTTTTGATTCCTCCTTACTGAGCAGTGACTATACTGTTTGGATCAATCTGTTTAGAACTCTAGACCTGGACGTTCCACTTGGTGTCCCTCCAAGTTTGAGCCACGAGAGTTTTGAAGTGGGAAAGGACTGAATCTCCTTCACCAGCTGTTGCTGGAAGTGCAGGAAGAGAATGATGGGGGATAGGGCACTGCCTGATGGGGGATAGGGCATGACAGTTGCTGTATTTCTCCCCAGATGAGAGATGTGATTCCAGCCCAACACCTCAACTCCTTAGGATTGGGTAGAGATGGCTGAATTCAGGACAGAGCCAGCTTGCACTCTTATACTGAGCAGGTCTTCAGAGTCTTTGGCTACCATGCTGAAAGTGACCTTTGTAAGGCTGTAGGGGAAAACCCATAGCCACAAGCCACAGCTTGTTGGTTAAGGGAAGATTAACTCTACTTCCCGGGGCCTTCAATCCAACCTTACCCTAACACTTTCAATAGCCAAATTGAAGAAAATACTCATGGTGTAGAACCAGTGGAAGAACCCTGGCAACATGAATAATCAGAGTAGATAAACTCCCCCAAGGAATGACAAAGGAGATAACACAGAAAATCTCATTCATAGACAAATGGCTGAAATGTCAGAAATAGAATTTAGAATATGGATGGCAAATAAGATGAATAGAATGGAGGAAAAGTTGGAATTAGAAATACAAAGAGTAGTTCAAAAGTTGTCTCACAAAATTAATGAATTCAAAGAAAAAATTATCAAGGATATGGACATAATGAGAAAAGAAAGAGCAGAGCTCAAGGAAATGAGACAGGTATTTGAGGACTTTCGTAATACGGTAGAATTTCTCAGTAACAGAGTTGAGAAGGCAGAAGAAAGGATCTCTGAAGTTGAAGACCAAACATTTGAATGCTCCCAAATGCTCAAAGAGGCAGAGAAGTGAACAGCAAAAATCTGATCATTCCATGAGAGAGTTTTGGGACCACTCCAAAAGAGCAAACATTTGTCTTATAGGAATTCCTGAAGGAGAAGAGGAAGGTCCTAAAGGCACAGATGCTCTACTCCAAGCCTCCAGAGGCTTGCCAGGCAGTGAACTGAGACTGGCAGGCAGGAGTGTGGTCCCCTGACTCCAGCTGGTCTGGCAAGCAGAGGCTACCTAGGTGTGGACTGAGACTGGTGGGTGGGGGCATGGCCTCTGGCTCCCACTTTGCCTGTGAGCAGAGAAACAGACAGCATTGTGGACAGAGTCTGGTGCATGGGTGTGTGGATCCCTGGCTCCAATTGTACTGTTGTAGACCCTTGAACCCCTCTCTGTTAAGCAGGGTTTGCACTGCCTGAGACAATTTAATTGGTACCTGTGTTGGGGCTGTCCACTTAGGGACTTTCTGACATGGACCTTTGAAGTTCTGTTGTGGAATAGAAATGAAGGGTGGGGGCTGGGTGCCAAAGTTGTTTGTGTCTCTTCACTGTTGAGATTTAAACCTCATACTGTGGCTTCTTAGGATAGGGTAGGAGTTGGCTTATATCAAAACAAAACTATCTTCTGCTATCTCAACAAGTAGGTCCTCAGAGTCTCTGGCCAAAATTCTAAAAGGGGTCTCTGTAAGGTTGTAGGTTGCCACAATTACAAAGCCTGGCACTTTTGTAAGGGGCTATCTTTACCACCTGGGAACCCCAATTCAATTGCACCCTACCAGTTCTAATAACCAAACAGTGGAAAGTAAACATGGTGTGGACCCAACAGAAGAACTCTGGCAACATAAATAACCAGAGTAGATCAAATGCCCCAAGAAATGAGATAGGAGATACAACTGAAGATGCCATGCATAGACAAATGGCAGCAAAGTCAAAAGTCAAATTGAGAATATGGGTTGCAAATAAGATAAATAGAATGGAAGAAAAGATAGAAATTGAATTTCAAAGAGTAGTTCTAAATGTCCCAATAAATTAATGAATTCAAAACCCAAGTCACCAAAGATATGGACATAATGAGAAAAGAGAGCAGAGCTCAAGGAAATGAAAAAGTTAGTTGAGGAACTCCAAAATACAGTGAAATCCCTCAGTAATAGAGTTGACCAAGAAGAAGACAGGCTCTCTGAAACTGACGACAAAGCTTTTGACTGTTCCCAAACACTCAAAGAGGCTGACAAATGGAGAGCCAAAACTGATCATTCTCTGGGAGAGTTGTGGGATCACTCCAAAAGGTCAAATATTTGCCTTATAGGAATTCCTGAAGAAGAGGATGGCCCTAAAGGTACAGATGCTCTATTCCAAGAGATTTTGGAGGAGAATTTCCCAAGCATGGCAAGAGATAGAGAAATTCACATAGTAGACAGTTTCAGAACCCCAGCAAGACTCAATCTAAATAAAGCACCTCCTAGGCACATTGTAATTAATTTTTCCAAAGTTAATATGAAGGAGAAAATTCTGCAAGCAGCCAGACATAAGAAAAGCACTAACTACAAAAGGAGAAACATTAGAATGTCTGCAGATCTCTCAGCCAAAACCTTTCAAGCCAGAAGAGAATGGTCATTGACCTTCAACCTCCTAAAACAAAACAACTTTCAGCCCAGGATCCTGTATCTATCTAAACTGACTTTCATTTGTGATGGAGAAATCAAATACTTCAACATTCCTTCATGTTGAGGAAATGTGCCATAACTAAACCAGCCCTCTAGAATATTCTCAGACCCATCCTCCACAATGACCAGAACAATGGTCAACCACCAAAGTAAACTCACCCAGAAATTATTGAACAAAATATAACTCCTACAATGAAGAAAGGATTAAAAATACCTACCGGACCTTTGAAAAATATGACACCTAAAACATTACCATACCTATCAATCTTCTCAATTATGCGAAATGGCTTAAATTGTCCTCACAAGGTACTGGTTGGCTGACTGGATACAAAAACTCAGGCCAGACATCTGTTACATACAGGAGTCTCATCTTAAGGGATAAAAAAGAACTCAGAGTGAAGGGATGGACATATATAATATAGGCAAATGAAAATCAGAAAAAAGCAGGAGTTGTGATTCTTTTTGCAGATACAAGAGGTTTTAAACCAACAGAGATAAGGAAAGATAAGGATGGACACAAAATATTTGTCAAGGGAAACACTCAACATGAAGACATTTTGATATTTAACATTTATGTACCCTACCAGAATGCTCCTCAATTTATAAAGCAAACCCTAACAAATATGAACAATTCGATATCTTCCAGCACTATAATAGTTGGAGATTTTAACACCCCTTTGGCCATTCTGGATAGATCCTCCATGAAGAAACTAAAAAAAGAAATAATGGACTTAAACTTGACCCTAGAATAAATGGACTTAACAGACACTTACAGGACCTTTTCTCCTAACAAAATTGAATATATATTCTTCTCATCAGCACACAGATCATCCTCAAAAATAGATCATATCTTAGGACACAAGTCTAACCTCAGCAAATTGAAAAGAATAGAAATTTTTCCTTGTATCTTCTAGGGCCAGAATGGAATAAAAGGTGAACTCAACAGCAACAGGAATCTTCATACTCAAACTAAGGCATGGAAAGTAAACAACCTTATGCTGAATGATAGCTAGGTCAAAGATGAATTAAGAAAGAAATCACCAAATTTTTAGAACAAAATGACAGTGAAGACACAAATTATCAAAACCTGTGGGATACTGCAAAGGTAGTCCTAAGAGGGAAATTTATAGCATTGGAAGCCTTCATCAAGAAAACAGAAAGAGAGGAAGTTAACAACTTAACTTCCAGTTAAGCAACTGGAAAAGGAAGAACATTCCCATCCAAAACCCAGCAGAAATAAGGAAATAACCAAAATTAGAGTAGAATTAAATGAAAATTGAAAACAAAAGACTCATTCAGAAGATTAATGAAACAAAAAGTTGATTTTTAGAAAAGATTAACAAGTTGATAAACCTTTGGGTAATCTAACCAGAGACAGAAAAGTAAAATATATGATATTGTCAATCAGAAACGATAGAGGAGAAATAACAGACACCTCAGAAATTTAAAAAATCCTCAGTGATTACTACAAAAATTATATTCTCAGAAATCTGAAGTAATGGACAAATACCTAGAAGTATGCCACCTTCTTAGACTCAGCCAGAAAGATATAGATATTTTGAATAGACCTATATCAACCACTGAAATAGCATCAACTATATGAAATCTCCCAACAAAGAAAAATCCAGGACCAGATGGCTTCATATCAGAATTCTACCAAACCTATATAGTGAAACTAGTACCTTTCCCAAAACATAGGAAAAAAGGGAATACTTCCCAACACATTCTACAAAGCAAATATCACCCTGATCCCCCAAACAGAAAAGGATCCAACAAAGAAAGAAAACTATAGACCAATATCATCAGTGAGTATCTAGGCAAAAATACTCAATAAGATCCTAGCAAACAGAATTCAACAGCACATCAAAAAAATTATACACCATGATCAAATTGGTTTTATTCCAGGGTTACAGGGTTGGTTCAACATAAATATAATACATCACATAAATAAAATTAAAAACAAAGATCATATGATTCTCTCAATTGACACAGAACAAGCTTTTGATGATATTCGACATCCTTTCATGATCAGAACACTTAAGAAAATAGGCATAGATGGGACATTTCTTAAACGAATAGAGGCCATCTACAGCAAATCCACAGCCAAAATCATATTGAATGGAGTAAAATTGAAACATTTCCAATAACATCTGGAACTAGGCAAGGATTCCTATTGTCTCCACTGATATTCTATATAGTTAATCGACTCCTAGCCATTGCAATCAGGCAAGTAAAGGAGATTAAGGGTATCCAGATGGGATCAGAGGAGATCAAACTCTCACTCTTTTCAGATTACATGATCTTATACCTGGAAAACCCCAGGGACTCAACTGTAAAACTCTTAGAAATGATCAAGGAATGCAGCAGCATCTAAGGATACAAAATCAATATTTTCAAATCAGTAGTTTTTATATATACCAACAATAGTCAAGCTGAAAATATAGCCAAGGACTCCATTCCTTTTACAGTGGTGCCACAGAAGATGAAATATCTGGGAATTTACCTAACAAAGGACATGAAAGATCTTTACAATAAGAATTATGAAACTCTGAGAAAAGAAATAGCAGAACATGTTAACAAATGGAAAAACATACCATGCTCATGGTTGGGAAGAATCAATATTGTTCAAATGTCCATACTATTCAAATCAATATACAGATTTAATGTAATACCTATTAAAGCACCTTTGCCATACTCTACAGATCTGGAAAAAATAGTACTTCATTTTATACGGAATCAGAAAAAAACTCAAATAGCCAATTCATTACTCAGAAATGAAAACAAATCAGGAGGGATCACATTAACAGAATTCAGGCTATATTATAAATCTATAGTGATCAAAACAGCATGGTATTGGCACAGAAACAGAGAGATAGATGTATGGAACAAAATAGAGAACCTAGAGATGAACCCAACCACTTATCATCATTTGATCTTTGATAAGTCTATCAAAAGCATTCAATGGGGGAAATATTCCCTATTTAACAAATGGTGCTGGGTGAACTGGCTGGCAACCTGTAGAAGACTGAAACTGGACCCTCACCTTTCATCATTAACAAAAATTGATTCTCACTGGATAAAAATACTAGAAGAGTGCACAGGGAAAATGCTTGAAGAAATTACCCTAAGAGAATTTTTATGAGGAGGAGCCCCCTGGCAATTGAAGCAACACCAAAAATACATTACTGGGATCTGCTCGCACTAAAAAGCTTCTGCACAGACAAGAGCACAGTAAGTAAAGCAAAACAAGCAGACAGCCCTCAGCAGGGGAGAAGATATTTGCAAGTTATGTTTCTGACAAAGGTCTGATAACTAGAATCCACAGAGAACTCAAACTGATCAATAAGGAAAGAATAAATAACCCCATTTCCTTGTGGGCAAGAGACTTGAACAGACATTTCTCTGAAGAAGACAGGCACATGGCCTACAACCACATGAAAAAATACTCATCATCTTTAATCATCAGAGAAATGCAAATCAAAACCACTTTGAGATATCATCTAAATCCAGCAAAATTAGCTCACATCACAAAATCCCAAAACTATAGATGTTGGCATGGATGCAGAGAAAAGGGAACCCTTCTACACTGCTGGTGGGAATGCAAGCTAATACAGTCTTTTTAGACAGAAGTTTGGAGAATACTCGAGGAACTAAAAGTAGACCTACCATTTGATCCTACAATTCCTCTACTAGGTATATACCCAGATGATAAAAAATCATTTTACAACTAATATATTTGTACAAGAATGTTTATTGCAGCCCAATTCATAATTGCCGAGTCATGGAATAAGCCCAAGTGCCCATTGACCCATGAATGGATTAACAAATCATAGCATATGTGTACCATGGAATACCATACAGCCATAAAAAGATGGAGACATCACATCTTTTGTGTTTACCTGGATAGAGCTGGGACATATTCTTCTCAGTAAAGTCAAGCATGGAAGAAAAAGTATCCAATGAACTCAATACTATTACAAAACCAATATATAATCACCTACACATTCATATGCATGGTAAAACAAAACTATAGTCCAGAATAAAGGAGTGATGAGGAGGGAGAGGGGAGGGGAGGGGAGAGGTCTGGACAAGGAAGGGTATTTGTTGGGACCTCATCTAATGCGCATAATGCAATGGTACATTTTAAAACTATCAAGAGTAGAGTATAAATATCTTACAACAACAGACAAGTAAGTGAGGCAATGATATGTTAACCAGTTTGATGTAAGCTTTCCACATTGTATATCAAATCAGCACATTGTACCCCATAAATGCATTAATGTACACAGTTATGATTTAATAAAAAAAAAGAAAAGATATATACATACACACACACACACACACACACACACACACACACACACACCGTGCTATATATTGCCTGGGCAATAGGTGATCTTCTGGGATATGAGATGCTAAGCATGACACCGATATAGCTATGTAAGATAGAGGCTGGAAGCCTCTGTCTTGCTGAGGAGACCTGGTCCTGTCTTCCTGATTTCTTTGCCCTCAGTCTCCACAGGGTTGGGAGCCTGAAGCTCTCCTAAGCCTGCTTAATAGACATGCGTCAACCTTTCCACACTGTGTCCCTTAGCCACACAGTGGCTTTCACAGGAAAGCACGTGTCACTCAAACCTCCCCAGAGGTGGCTGCCCAGCTTATTAGGCATGCCAGAACTGGCCTCGCACTAGGACCCTGAGGACTAAATCCTACATGGCGGCTTTCCCACAAGGGCTGGGCCTAGCCTGAAGCCAAACAATGAGAGCTCCACTCCACCTGGTGGCTCAATCCCAGCTCCTGGGTGCTGTTCAAGGTCACTTGCTTTCTTGCCCAGGCTCTCCCAAGTTAACTCTGCCAAATGCCAAGGCCCACAAAAATAAGAAAAATGCCTGCAGGGCAGGCCCTCCCTGTCTGAAAACTGCTGCCACTGCCGAACCAGCTGGCCTCTGCCAGCAAGCAAGTACTTGCCCTTGTGCCAGTTCTCCACTGCTCCCAACCTCCTCATGGGCTTCTGGAATATCCTGCTCCCTCCCTGTGCCTCAGAATTGATGTTTCTGGGTAAAGCTACCAGCCAGGTGTGGCTGGAGTCCTTTCTTCTTGATCTCACCATGCACGGCTGCAAAGGAGCAATCTCTAGTCTGCCATCTTGCTCTGCCTCGTATTTTTTATTTTCTTATAACGTTGTATCCTTAAGTAGTTTGTAATAAGTTTTATTAATAAATTTGAGAAGCAACATACTGAATGGGTAGCAATATTTGAAAAATTAAATATATTCTGAGAGCTACAAAAAATATTTGAAAATATGTAGGTGAATCATACTAGATTTTAGAAAGCATAGTAAGAAATTTAGTGCCTTACACAGTGATATTACCACATTCTTTACAATATTCATTGGTCAATTTCAATTATAAACTTTTATAATTTCAAAAGTTGACATTTTAATAATTAATCCCATCACTAGTCACCTACAACAATAAAAAGACTATGATATTAGACCATTGTTTTATATAACAGACGCTGTTTTGTATCTAATTTAGAAAACCAGAAATTGATTTTGATATTTACTTTTGGAATAGAAATGGGCTAATTGTGGAATTTGTGGTCAAAATGAAGCTTCTTCCCTATTGGAGAAGTTAGTATTGATGTCAAGAGACTCAGCGATTTTTTTGATCTTTATTTTCTTCACATTATTTAATATTTCTCTTTTTTTTCCATTCCACATCATATCCTTTATTTCTAGACAAAGATAGATAATCTATTCTTATTTTCAAGGTAGTTTTAAGTGTCCATATTTCTTAAGCCACATTCAAGGAAATCACATTTTTACTGATTTTGGATGTTGCCACTCTTCCTCTTGTACATGAAACTCCAGCTGACTTAATACTGGCAATCCATCATCTAGTCAAACCTTTCACTTGTTCTTCAAACCAATCTATTTGGGTTCTCAACATTTTCTGTGTTAATAAACGGAGGTGTGGAATCAGTAGATTCAATGAAGACCAGTTTTTTCCTTGCCACACCGGACTTCTAGATGCCATTTGGATTGGATTTAGAAGATGGGGAAATACAGATGTTTCTTGGCCTGAGTCTCTTAACAGCAGAGATGTAAAAGAGAAAGCGAGACCACGAGGAGACTGGCTGTTGACCGCAGGGCACTGCCACCTGCCTTGGTGGTATTGGCTGGATTTGCGGCAACCAAGGTACTCTGGGAGGAATTATTTGGAATTGTCACAGCTGTTTGATTTGAATAAATCTGTGTGGGTAGGAGCAGTGCCAGAAGCAGCAGCCCCAGCCCAAGCCTGGCCACCATGGCTCTGCCCATGTCCCCTCAGTTGGTGTGCGGAGCGTCTCTAGGGATGCTGGCTGTGTGGAGAACCACTGGCTCCGGGCAGACGCTGGCAAGGTCTCTTATTTCTTTTGATGTTTTCTATGGAATCATGCACATAGAATTTTGGTTCCTTTATCATTCTTAATATAATACTATCTTTAATTAGAACCAAATATCCTGTTGGTACTGAAAAATAAATTTAGTAGCAAATACTGTCTGAAATTATACATTTGACTTTAATCTTAGCTCTCTATATCTTATTTACACAAGTTCCTAATTTAGATCCAGTGGTCATTTAAAATGTTATGAGATCACTGAGGTCTTTCGGTTACCAAAATTGACTCTCAATTATAACTTTCAATAGAACAATATGTACCCATCATATTAGAAAAAGATACCTTGCTTTCAGTTGTAAAAACATGGTTTCTATAGATACTCATTTTGTTAGAACAAAAGCATTTACCACAATGTATGCACAATTATTGTTATAATTACTTGTCTTCAGAGTCAACAATTTTATAATAAAAGTGACCAAAAAATTCAAAAGGATAAGATGTTTATGTTATAAATGGCTTCCCCTAAGACATGATGCTCTTACACAGATTACAAACTTAAACAGCTACTGATTGGTACTTCTGGACCCTTTATCTTGATTTTTGTGTTTATCATTGTTTGGTGTGAGTTGATGGAGAGGCAATAATGCACCAAAATTAGGTCCCATTAGAACCACTTATTCATGTAGCTGATTCATGCCTGCTGCACCTGCCAGAGCCAAGTCCAAATGTATCATCACTTCATTGTTCAAGGGGTTAAATGGATAATTGCTGTGTCTACTCAAATTTATGATATGAGTAACTTTATATCTTTTGCACAGTTTCAGTTAGGTCCCAGTAACATATTGGAAGCTGATTTTCAGAGAGCATTTTTCTGCTATGAATGATAAGGTCTCACTCAAGAGCCCAGAGGTCTGTACTGTTACTCTCCTATTGGGGCCAAATTAAGTACCGTCCCTTTCTCAGTGGCAAAATGTGCAGAAGTAGAACAACTTGTCTGTTACTTGGGAAAATGTCTCAGTAGGCTCCAGACTCTTCTATAACATCACTAACACGGCAAGATCATGAATCTCTATGGGGTTTATCTCCCACCTTTTGGCATACAAGTACCTTGCTCAAGAATGTAGAAATATTGCCATTTTTAGCTCAGTTGATCTAATTAATGTGGTGTGGACAATAATGAATTCTCAGGAATTTAGATCTAGGCAAGATTTCTATGGCATATATTGTGTCAAAGAGCATGAGTTAACTTGGCATTGAGGCAAGAGAGTATTTGTAAACTGCACTATTTACAAAGTGAATGTGAATTGCTTTCAATTTTCTCTGCTGATGTGCATCAAGTGAAAGCATTCTTCCAAATCAATAGCTATAAGTAAGTACTATAGCAAGTGCTATAGACTAAGTTGCTTTGCTTTCAGAAGGATACTACATCCAGCACACCCACTGCAATCAGGGCTTCCATTTGGTTAAATTTATAGTAATCACTGTCATAAGCCATGAATCACCTGGTTTTACAGAGTTCAGTTGAGAAAATTGAGAGCCAAGAACACACATCTTTTAAATCGTTGATAGTGACATTAATTTCTGTGGTACCTTCTAAGAATATGATATTTTTATGATTTATATGTCTTTCAGAAAATGGGATGGTTTCACTTGCTTTTTTCCACTATAATGATCTTTGGTCCACAAGTCAGAGAAACAATAGGAAGGATCTCCCATTCTTGGCATTTAAGAGTGTATATCCCAATTATATACTCAGAAGAGAAAGAGCCACAATGTGGATGTGTGGATCCATTTTACTCAACATGAGATGAGATTGGACCAAAAATCCATCTCTTATCTGATTCTTAGAGCCTCCATACTAACCAGAGGAAAATGATGACATTTTGGGTCATCTGTGATCAATGTCACCTCAAAACCTATACACAACAGTTCTAAAATCTGAATATTTCCCCTTCATCCTGGGGAAAGGCTGAAAAAGGAAACATCTAATAAATATTAAATGTTTATAATTTAGGTAAGCAAGCATGATTTTAAATCAATAGATCTGTGAATGACTAGATCTGGAAATTGTATTTGTGGCATCTGACATTAACCTTTTAATCACCAGCTTTCTATTTTTTAATTATAATAAAATTGAGAAGCAACCTAATTGACTTCCCACCCAGGAAAATCATAGACTATTTTGAATACTATAAATGACTATGATTCAAAGAGGGCAATTACTATTCCATCATTGCTGTCTATTATATTAACCCTCAAGATGGATGGTTCAGCATTGCCATCTGGCCTCTATAATTCCAGAATCTCATCATGTACATTGTATTACAGAGCCCACTTCCATGGTAGAATTTCAAACTGTCAACCCTACACTGTAGATAACAGCCTTTATTGAGCTCAAAGATACTATTATTTCTATCATGAGTCACAGCCTATTAAAGGAGTGGCTTCTGGCCACTGGGTATAGACCACAGTTAGTAGGTTTTCAAGTCTTCCATTCTAAATCCATTTTAACCTCCTGAGGGTTAATTTTTGCTGAATACTGTGCCAAGAAAGTTCAAGTAGCTTTATTTTGGTTACCTGAGCCTATTAACATGGCCAGGCTTCAAGGAGCCATTCAAGTAAATATTAAGATAAATTCTAAGTACCTTGCCAAAAGATTAAATTTGAATTCACAGATAAAATATACTAAAGTGGCTTGGTGCCTATAGCTCAACCAGCTAAGGCGCCAGCCACGTACACCTAAGGTGGCGGGTTCAAATCCCCAGCCCGGACCCACCAAACAACAATGACGGCTGCAACCAAAAAATAGCTGGGCGTTGTGGCGGGCGCCTGTGGTCCCAGCTACTTGGGAGGCAGAGGCA
>CAUYTI010117314.1:0-12099 GCA_963575145.1 Galago senegalensis
GCGCCTGTGGTCCCAGCTACTTGGGAGGCTGAGGCAGGAGACTCGCTTGAGCCCAGGAGTTGGAGGTTGCTGTGAGCTGTGAGGCCACAGCACTCTACCCAGGGGGACAGCTTGAGGCTCTGTCTCAAAAAAAAAAAAAAAATACATGTATTCTCAACTGGCGTGATTTCTTACCTTGGAGGGCAGAAAAAATCCTAAGACATTAGAATGGTTTATGGCCTTTGACAGCTCAATCCTCCCCGACAAAAACTGATTTCTTAGTATTTAATTTCTCTCCTTATAGAGAAATAAAATTTAATTCAAATTCAAATGAACTCAATTTAAATTAAACTTAAATTCAATTTAATCTTTCTACTTCAGGGGGAAAAAAGACTGAGTTAGTACATATAAAGAAAGCCGTTATAACGGGGCCTGCCACACAATAAGCATCCCAGTATTTATCATAATACTTGACTTCCTATTTTTAGTAATAGTAGTATCCTGGCTCCAATTAAGGATGTTATAATTGAATTAATTAGAGACTACAGTTTAAAACTAAAGTGTCAATGTTTTAAGTCATTTAAAATTACTTAAATCATTAAAAATGACAATCACGCATGTATATTGGTGAGAGGGGATTTTACAGAGCAGGAGAAGGGATGTCGCTTTTTCAACTCATGCCCAAGAACTCCAGCTTAAGTAATGTTCCTCTTTCTTAACTGATGCTTCTCCCCCTCCTACCTGATACCTTTATCAAAAAGAAGAAAAACAACTGCGGCCGATAGTGCAGTAAAAAGAGCAAGCGGTTGGCTAAGTTACCAGCGCCCTGGAAAGCAGGGCACCTTCCCCAAAAGTTTGCCAAAGCATCAAACGAAAGAAAGTTTATGAATGCACAGCACAGTGCCCAAGGTACCATAGGTCCTTGATAAATACCCGTTTCCCCTTGGAATTATGCAGTTTGAGTTACTGTGAGTCATAGAGGTTTTCATTAGGATGTAGTCAATACTTAGGGTAGAACCTAAAATATCACTAAATCATTTTTAAATGAAGATGTCTATTTAAGAAAAAAAAAAGAAGAAAGATTGTTTCATGGGTCAGACAGAATGGGCAAATAGCATCTCGGAGATGTGCAGGGAACCACATAAAAACATGTTAGGTATGCTTTCTCACAATTTCCCTTCCTTTCTGGCGAGCACTGCACAGGCCTGGTCTCCTGGTGAGAAGGCCCACGCAGCAAAAGAGCAGAGCAGATTTTCAGGCCAGGCTCCCAGTGTGCTGGTTTGGCTTCACTGTTGGAAGCTTCCAGTGGGTCTGTGTGTATCTCCTTTCAATTCTCCTGAGGACTCAATCCACTCCATCCATGTAGCCACGCTCCCGCTCACTCTCATTAATAACGAGGTTCCTGAGAGCCAAGCATTTTAAATCTAACAAATTACCACCGTAACAGCTGCAATTAGGAGTAAATTTGATCTTGAAAGATGCCAAGGTTCTGTAAGTCAGTAACTTTTGTCCCAGAGCTAGCCTTTCAGTTAAGGAGAAAGTATGACAGTGCTTTTTGCAGGGCACGCCAGCAGTTTCCTCTCACACCAGGAGGGGGAGGGGGAGATGCCCAAGGATGCACATCCCCTCCCACCCTGGATCTCTGTCAACCCACTTGTGTGCCTGTCAATTCATTAGCACCACAAGGGTTTCCAACACAAAGACAGATTATTGATGTGATCTGAGTATTAGTCATGAGCTTAATCTGAACAATAGCGTACCTATAAACGAAAACACTTCCCTGATGACAGTCTCTGAAACAAAGCACAAACTCTACACATTGGGGGGGAAAAACCAGCCTGTTTCTACAAATGAAATAACTGACACGTTTGCAAAATTACTTGGCTTTCTAGCTTCTATGCACTGTTTAGCCACACAAGTACCAGCTATTAACCTATTCAGATGGCTTCCAGTAGCCTTTTATTTCTATTTAAAGTTTATCAGTTTAACACCTTCCAGTGTCAATGCTAAATGCAAAGGTTTTTATGAGAACATCTTCATCTTGATTCTTAGCTCCAAGTCCAAATGATTGCTTTAAGATATAAAGAGGGAAGGAAGCTTATCTCACAGGCCTTCCCTGAGGCTCATAAGTAAAATGCCACCTCTACTGTTAACTCTTATAGATCTTGACAAAACAATACACTCACCTTGTTTCCTTCTACTAAGGTCTAATTATTCTGACTTACAGTTGCAAAACTGTGCACATCACTCAGACGATGCTCAATTCATTTCTCTTGAATAAAAGAGTAAATGAATAAAGCACAGACTTATCTTCGACTCCATTATAAATGTGCACAGATAGACACACACACACACATACACAGAGGGATATACAAAAAGAAAACCACCAAGTTCCTTCTGCTTTCACAGAACATGCAAGAAGCAAGAAGAGACAAGCGTGTTTCTTTCCAGTAGGCCCCTGGCAGCAGCGGCTCACTTTTGGCACCAGATCCCTAGCCAAAACAAAACCATAATCTCACGGTGAAATTTATCCCCTCATCACTCTCTGAGCTCACTAAACCTTGCATCAACCTGACTTACTGTTAAGCAACCTGACCTGGTGTAACCACTGCCACATAGCAACACAATGAAATATTTATTGGCGGTTACTACTGCTTCTTGGAGCCCTCCCTCCCCTCCTATTCTTTTCCCTGATCTTATTTTGCCTCCTTACCCTCAAATCTTTACCTTTGGTGCTCAGAGTACAGGGGTAGCTTATATAGATTGGCTTTTGAAATGAAAATGGAAAATTAAAGCATTTGTCCCCCCACCCAGGAAAGTAAAATGCTCCCCGCCCACTTGAAATCACCCACGAGACAGACATTTTAGACTATAAAATTCTAGCAAGTAGTAAAAATTTTTTTTCAGGTTCCCAAAGTCAAAATACAAAAAGGGACATAATACCTAGTTGTGAACGTGGTATTACAAGCTGCATATTTCACAGATGTGAAAGAGCTGAATGTTTTTCTCCAAATCATACAGTTTGTATCCCTACTGACTTCTGACTGTGCCTTTGCCTTGTATCTGGTGATATATCTGACAATTCATTACAAATAAACACCAGAAGGGGGATAGTGCAAAACCACCTTGTAGCAGACTTAAAAACAAATGCCATTCACTTTTTGACGGCCTTATTCACAATCACCAATAACTGAAAAACAACCCTAATATCCTTCAACTGGTGCATGGGTAAACAAGCTGTGGTATGTCCATATAAGGGAATACTACTCAGCAATAGAAAAAGGAACAAACTTTGAGAAACACTACCTCATGGATGAAATCTCAAATGGATTATGCTGAGTGATAGAATCCAGACTCATAAGACTACATACTATATTATTCCATTCATATGCCATATTCATATTCTAGGGAAAGTAAATCAATAGGGACAGTAAACAGATCAATGGGTGCAAAAGTCTGGAGGCAGGGAAAGGAATGGACTATAAAGAATCCCTGGAGAATTTTTGGTTGAGGGTGTGGAGGACTGTTCTCTACCTTGACTGTGACAGTGGTTACACAACCGTACCCATTTGTTAAAATCCAAGGGAAGAGTACACTACACAGAGTAAATCTTACTGTATGCAAATTAGATCTAATTTAAAAATTTTAATATATGCTATTGAAAATTAATTTATTGTGAAAAAATAAAATCAGGGATTGCCTCTACATGGACACAGATGACTGGGAAGGGGCTTGAGGCAAACTTGAGGGGTGATGGAAACAGTCTGCATCTTGATAGGAATGTAGACGTCCATCAAAACTTAAAGATTATACACATAAAGTATGGACTGTTTGCATCGAGAAAAGGAATAGTATAAACAAATATTGAATTGTAGTTAATGACATACATGCTGCCAACTTAGGAGGAAGTGGACTGGCATTTGCAATTTACTTCAAACAATTACACAAATTAATGGATGGAGGGAGATGCATAGATATGAGATAATGGAAGTAGAATGCTAATGGGGAGAATTTATTTGACAAATATCCAGTGGTGCTCACTTTATAGTTTTTCAAAAATTTGTTGTATGTTCAAAAATTGTTGTAATAAAACAATTGTTGAAGGTTGGAAGAAATTGGTTCCAAAGAATTAAAATATTGGTTTCAGAACCCCCTGCAGATACCAAAATCCTCAGATATTCAAGTCCCTTATGCAAAGTAGTTTAGTATTTGCTTATAACCGACACACATTAAACATCTCTAGACTACTTATAATACCTAATGCGATGTAAATGCTATGTAAATAGTTGTTAGATTGCATTTTTAAAATTGTACTGTTAATTTTTACTGTGGATATTTTTTTTTCCAAGTACTTTCCATCCATGGTTGAGTCCACGGGAATCTGTAGACGGAGAGCCAAGTGTATACACATGATGGAAAGGCGTCTAAAGGACTTAATAAAAACTGACACCATTAACTCTTTACAAAATGTTAGGCATCATTTGTCCTATGACGACCCTGTTCTAGTCATCTAACATCCTCAGAGTCAAAGCTTATAAATTATATGGCAAGTGCAGAACAATGGCTCTTTACAGGGTTTACTCAACTACAGATTTGAATCAGGCAAATGAGGCTGAACAGGCGCTCTGCTTAACCACTGATTTTACGAGGAAACTGACTCTTTCAAAATGCCTTCATAATTCTCTGCCACTGTAGTAACTCACAATGCAGATGCTGGAACTGGCCCACTGAGGAAAACTGTCTCCAAGTTTTATTCCCAGTGATTTAATCCCAGTGTTCCCCAAAGTCTGAGCTGGAGTGTCATGAAATTTGAAAAGGCCAACTTTATATCCTGGGGATTCATCTTGTTATCTTCAGTTAGGTCTACACACGAAGCCTTTGCTCACTAGGGTTAATGCAGCAATCTCAGACTCAATGCCAGGCTGAACTCTCAACCCAGTTTCTATCAGGTAACACTTAGCTATTCATTAGGACCTACACCTATGCAGCTGGAACTTTCTCCTGTGAAGGACAGTGCTGCAAGGCTGTGTATAAAACTCCCCCAAATCTACAAATCTTCAAATGGTTGTTTTGTCTGTAATCTGACAGACAATCTGAAAGAAGACAGCTGATCAGAAGGCTGCTAACTAGATCCTTCATTTAAAATGCCCTGTGGCAGCTCCCAGGTCAGCTGTAGCAGTCCCTCATGCCAGCAAACACACCCAGACACCCATTTACTATAAAGGTTTGAAGGTCAGGGTCGGGTGTACAGGACAGTTTGTGAAGTGTCTCACCAGGTGGTGAATGAGTTTGTCTTTCTACAGAACAAGGAAACAGTCATCAGGGGTGGGGGATTTAACTTGCTGGATTACAAATACGATTATAAACTTGGAAATTGATCTAAGGGTCCCAACATAAATATATAGTAAAATACATGATGGTTGCTCTATGCATGTGCTTTATAATGATGAGGGTTTTTAAGAAATTCTGCCTGATTGGGGGAATGGGAGTAACCTCGTGATTGACTGCTGTCATGTGATACTGGGATGCCAGTGAGTCCTTACACTTTAGCTGTGTCCCAATACTTGTGCCAAAGTTTCAATATAATTCCTCCTTCTAATCTCATAATGATTTAGTATGAATTAGGGTTGCCAGGCTTACCAAATAATAATAATACAGGATGGTGAGTTAAACTTACATTTCAGATAAATAATAAACAGCTCTTTTAGTGTAAGCACGTCCCATGTCATATTTGGGACGTCATACTAAAAATGTGTTATTTTATTTGGCTGCTCTAAGTATAAATAAAAACTTGAGATATACTAGTGAAAAAGATTTGTAAAAACATACTAATCAGTGCCTGCAAAATTGGTTTTTTCCTTTTGGCCTCAAGCCTGGACTTTAGGTTTGAAAAGATAGTAGGCCCTCTGAGCACAGGGACTAGCTTTGTTTTTTTAGTTTTATCTCTGATATCTAGCTCAGCGTAGTGTACACAATAAGCTCTCAAAACTATCCACGGAGGAAGCAATTAAATAATAATTGACTGAACTCCGTGTATCTCTCTCATGTGACCTCCTTCCTGGGAGACTTCAGTTCTCCTAATGTTAAGGAATGACCCCATCCGTCCCCTGAGAAGTTTCCATCTTCTTTTCTCTCTGTGCACAGAGGAGTTGAAAGGTAAGTGTGAAAAGCATACCCATATCCTAAGGGACATTACTGGGACATTCCATGGAAAGCAAAAGTTGCCCTTGAGCCAGGGCCTCGCAAATCTGTCCTCTAAGGACAGGAGGACACAGCCCTTTCTCCCAGCTTACTATGCTAGGGTCTTGGATCCTTGTGTTTTGCGTTTTCTTTTTGAACAACAGTTGTATAAAAGTGCTTGCTTAGCTTTGTCAATGGATTAAAACATAAATAGTCACTAGTAATTTTCATTAACTGGGTCTACTCTTATTTCTATCTAATTTTATTTTTGGCCTCTTTTATTTTCTATCCTGCTCCCCCCATCACCACCCTTCTAATACATTTCTAGTATCTGATTTCCACAGCCAAGCACCTCAAAATTTGTTCTATTGTTGTTATTTTAGAAGGTATACTTGTCAACATACAGAGGTGGTCAACATAAGGAACTAGGCCTATGGTACTGATGATATGTACATGTGGTGCATTCTGGGCTCTGAAAATCAGGACAACTTAAGGAGTTGGTTAATGTAGGGAGGTGGTCAACTACAGAGCTTCTATTGTACTCAACATATTGAGGAGAAAGGTAGAAGGAGGAAGTCCCAGCTACTTGGGAGGCTGAGGCAAGAGAATTGCTTAAGCACAAGAGTTTGAGGTTGCTGTGAGCTGTGATGCCGTAGCACTCTACCCAGGGCAACAGCTTGAGACTCTGTCTCAAAAAAAAAAAAAAAAACAACTAGAACAGAGAATATAAAAAAAGCATATGTGATGGCAATGTGGGCCAATAGTAAAATCACAAATGACGCTGATACAAGATGTTAATCAATGGATCAGAATGAACGTTAGAAAATAGCTCATCTGCTCCACGATTTTACAAGTGAAATAAGCCGAATGAAGAATGGCAGGGAAATAGCCACTCTGAGCTAGTTGTAAAGCTGAAACCAGACTCCAAATATCCCAAATCCAGTCACTGAATGCTTCTTTCACTGTATAACAATGTTTCTTCAACTGGCTGCTCCAATGTCTGTACTTAAAATAAGACAGTACTGTGTATATTACCACAAAATGATGTCCGTTCTAGGGGAATTAAGGGAAAATTAAGCTCCTAGCTTTATTTTTGTCTTTATCCCTTGTTGTCCTTTAAAAAATTAATTTAAAAATCATTTATTCTTCCACTAAAGGTTTTCCAGGTGCTAGACCATGGGTGGGAAACCAGCAATCCCATGTGGCTCTGTGTGGCCTTTGAGATCCTGAAGTGTGGCCTTTCGATTAAATCCAAATTTTACAGAACAAATTCTTTTATTTTTTTCAATTTTTGGCCAGGGCTGGGTTTGAACCCATCACCTCTGGCATATGGAGTTGGCGGCCTACTCCTTTGAGCCACAGATGCCACCCAAATCCTTTTATTTTTATTAATACATTTTGTTCATCTCTTACATTTTCTATTTTTAAAATGAACATTTTTAAAATACCAAAGAATAAAAAAAGCTGCAACAAAATAATCCTCCCAGATTGAGCCACACAATTAGAATACTAGTAAGCAGAAGGGCTAAACTGACAGCTGCTATGCTCATGATTTAGTTCTAACTTCTGCCACCTGACTGGTGCCACTACCACACCAGCACGTCAGTCTGTTATTAGCTTCTGACAACAGTGCACCATGTCTCTGTTTGAAGTGGAATTTGTGAATAGTTGTACAGATTGACAGTATTTTTTAATTCTTTCTGCTTAACAGTCCATCATGTCAAAAAAGACCAAGAGACAGCTGAAGAAAGAAAACAGATTTTTAATGAGGATTGGGAATTGTAATATTAACTTATTTCTGCTAAAGATAAGATGATTTGCTTGCTTTATGATACTACAATAGCAACATTAAAAAAATTCAATGCTCATGGCCAGACCATGCTCTGGGACCTCAATGAAGGCAAGCAGCTTCATACATTAGATGGTGGGAACATCATCAATGCCCTGGGCTTCAGCCCCAGCTACTACTGGCTCTGTGCTGCCATGGGCCCTGGCATCAAGATTTGGGACTTAGAGGGCAAGATCACTGTGCATGAGCTGAAGCAAGAAGTTGTCAGTACCAGCAGCAAGGCAGAGCTGCTCCACTGCACCTCTCTGGGCTGGTCTGCTGATGGTCAGACTCTGTTTACAACCTGGTCTGAGTGTGGCAGGTGACCATCAGCACCCGCTAGAACTTATGACAGAAATAAAAAAGTGGTTTGTCTGACTTAAAAAAAAAAAAATTCTCCTCAGGAGTATAACATTCATAAGGACCAAAAATATTTTAATTGGAGGGAAAGGCATGAAAGTTTGTATTGCAGAAATTAAAAGATAAAAAGCAAAAGCAGGCTAGGTGTGGTGGCTCACACCCGCAATCCTGGTACTTTGAGAAGCTGAAGCAGGTGGATCACTTGAGCTCAGGAGTTCAGACTACCCTGAATAAGAGAGAGACCCACCTCTACTAAAAATAGAAAAAGTACTAGCTGGGCATTGCGGAGGGTACCTATAGTCCCAGCGACTCAGGAGGCTGAGACCAGAGGATGGGCCTAAAAGTTTGCAGTTGCTGTGAGCTATGATGACACCAGGGTGTTTTACCCAGGGTGACAGAATGAGACTCTGTCTCAAAAAAAAAAAAAAAAAGCAAAAGCAGAGATGATTTTTTTCAGCACCAATAGGACATGGAAATAATGCCACTGCAACAACTTATAAGTACCTTATACACTTGGAATGGAAAGGGAAGCCCTTCAGTGATGTAGAAATTGTAAAAGAAAGCATTGTTGAACATATAGGATGCTTAGGCCCCGATAACATTTCAAAGTACAAAAACTGCCTAGCCTTCAACTTAACACAACAACCTCATTCAATACTTCAAAAGGAAAATGCATATATTAATCATTTTGGATGAAGCAACTGATAATACAGACTAGGTACAGCTTTTATACATCATTTGGGTCATAAGAGAAGATTTTCTTTTCCTTACATGAGATTTTCTTAGCTACAAAGGGTTACTTGCTTTGGACACTCTTGGGAACAGAACAGGGGGAATAGAAATTTTCAACCACTTTCCAGATAAATGTTGGGAAGTCAGACTGAATTTGGTGAATGTGTGTACAGATGGCGCACCTTCCATGACAGGAAAACATGAAGTGGTGATTGCACAGATTTAAAAAAGCTTTTTTTTTTTTAATGTGGAAGTTTGTATAGCAGAAATTAAAAGATAAAAAGCAAAAGCAGGCCAGATACAGGGGCTAGGAAATATATCCCAATAATCTTATTTCTTTTTCTTTCTTTTTTTTTGTTTGATTGGGCTCAAGCACTCCTCTTGATTCAGTTTTTCTATTTTTAGTAGAGACAGAGTCTTGCATTTTGCTCAGGCTGATCTTGAACTTGTGAGCTCAAGCTATCTATCTGCCTCGGCCTCCCAGAGTGCTAGGATTATAGGCATGAGCCACCATGGCACCTGGCCTCTAATTTTTTTCATCATTTCTTACATCAACAAAATCTCTCTGCTAAAGGTACTATTTTAGGTGACACTTTGCAACAAGTTATAAGTCCTGGTAACCATATTCGTGTAAATGCAACATAGTACTGTTTCCTAACATGCTAAAGTTGAAGGATGAGATATTCAGTACGGATTTGCCATACCATTCTAAAGTGCAAAGGCTATCACAGGGACAAACATTAGTCAAAATTTTATATGTGCAAGAACAGATAGCTAAATCTTACAAAAAACAGAATCAGCAATGTGAATTATTGAAAGATTTCTATAGGAATGCAGCATTTCTGTGTGATACGTCAAATCAAATGACTTGAATATTTCTTTGCAAGGTAAAACTAAGTCTATGCCTGATATGTGGCAAAAAGTCAAAGAGTAAAAATAAAATCTATCTTTTTTCAAAACCCCGCTTCTTCAAAAAGACATTTTGGATGAACATTTTCTTCAGTTAGCAAAGGTCATTAATGGTGAATAGGATGATATATGTAAATCATTTGAAGAATATACAGCCCTATTAATTGGAGAATATAATGACAGTTGTACTGCCTTTGAGAATCATGACATCACACCCAAATTGCACATCAGCCTCACCTCGCTGATATCACCAGGACACTTAAAGAACTGTAGACGAAAGTGACTGAGCTCTCAGCAGATGACATTTTAAAATCATTGTTTAATGCTATAAAAGTTCCAAATGAAATATGGAAAAAGGTAGTAGAATACTACAGCCTACAGCAACATGACTAAAAAAATGCCTTTTTGCTTTTCAACCTCTTATTGCTGTGAATCTACATTCTCCTACCTAACCCAAATGAAGACACCTGTAAGGTCACAATACTGATTCCCATCTAGAGGATCGACTGAGACCATGGACCTCCAAGCTGCAATCAAGTATTCAAATGCTTTCCAACAAAAAGCAGAAGTAATAAAGTCTTTGAGAGATTAATTTTAAAATTAACAATTTTTTTATTTTTTGAAATTATTAAGTACATAATAGATTTATATAAAATAATGTAAATTTTTTATATCTATTTAATTGAAGTTTCTTGAATGGGGTCTTTCGATTACAGCTAAATTAATGTGGCCTTCCAGCATGAAAAGTTCCCCCTATCTCTATACTTGATATTGTTTCAGGTCATTCACAGTTAACAAGACACTAGGGCTTCTGCTCCTATTGAGTAACATCCTGGAAATAGAAAACCATCAACAACCAAACAAGGAATAATACAGTTTTGAATTCAGACAGGTATCAAAGAGGAAATCAACATGTCAGAGCCAAAGAGGAGCTGGACAGATAAGATTAAGATCTACTTTAGGCCAGCTTTAGCAAAAGCAAGACCCTAACTCTACTAAAAATAGAAAAAACTGGGGCAAGAGGATCACTTGAGCCCAAGAGTTGGAGGATGCTGTGAGCTATGATGCCATGCACTCTACCTAGGACAACAGCTTGAGACTCTCAAAAAAAGCTCTATTTCAGTAAGGTTCATTAGGAAAGGTCTTTTGAAGGACATGACATTTACTTTGACACAACAAAGAATGAGGGGACATCAACACGCAAAGACCAAAGAAAGCATATTCTAGGGAAAGAGAACAAGGGGGAAAGTGTGTCTGAGAGACAGAAAGATGTGGCTGAGAGTGATGACCAAAACGGACTAGCTCAGGGAGGTAAACAGAGGCTAGATCTTGATGGCCCTCAAAGATCACTAAGCGAAAGCTAGATTTTTAGTCAAGGTTACTGGAAGGTCACTAAAATATTTCTATAACTTTGGAACTTACTCTTTGTAGACAATGATTATCAAAGAACAATAGGTGGAAATAGAAGCAATTGCCATGAGTAGATGGTGGTGGGATTGACTAGGACAGTGGCAGTGCAGGAGAAGATAAATTTTAACTGGATGTGGTGGTTCACAGATGTAATCCCAGCTTCTCAAGTGGCTGAGACAGGAAGACTACATGAGGCCAGGAGACTGAGACCAGCCTGAGCAACACAGCAAGACTCTATCTCTAAAAAGAAAAAATTTGAAAATCAGCCAAGAGGGTACAGTGGCCTGTGCCTGTAGTCCTGGCTGCTGGGGAAGGCTGAGGCAGGACAATTGCTTGAGCACAAGATTTCCAGGCTACAGTGAACTATGATCAAGCCACTGCACTCCAGCCTAGGTTAGAGAGTCAGATCTTGACTCAATTAACAAAAAAACAAAAAAGAAGAAGAAGAAGGAAACAAATCAAGTTTTTCAAGAAGGAACACATGGTCGACCATGATATAAAGTGAAAGTTAGAGTCAAGTGAGAACAGAAATGCATCCACTGGCTTTGAAATATTAAAGCACAAGTGAATCTTTCTAAAAGCAGAGTATGAATGTCTTGACTCAATAACTGAGAAAATGACATGAAGGTTATGTTAACCAGTTTGATGAGAGTATTTCAAAATGTATATGAAAACAGCACACTGTACTCCATGATTGCACT